>PISW01004939.1:0-133687 GCA_004023785.1 Mungos mungo
CATGGAACAGCTCAGAGAAAGTTCCACAAACACCTTCGCCTGCGTCCTGCCTCGCCTCCACTGACGGGCTCTCACACACACGCGCGGAAAGTCCCTCCCTGGCGGGAACGGTACAAGAACAGAGACTTGGTTTTGTTCACGGCTGCGTCTCCAGGGCCCGACATACAGCAGGTGCTCGATAAATGTTTGTGGAAGGGAGGAGGGAGGGAGGGAGGGACATCTTTGGGTGGCTCTGTATTTTATGGTTTTGCGCATTGCCGTGCACCGCTTGGATTCACTGGGGGAAAATCCCGTTTTCACAAGGAGCCAAGAGAGGAGGTGCCTTTCAAGACAAGCTATAATGGCCTTTCAGCTCAGGAGGCCCCAGGACCCCCACACCCCCTCGCTGGGGGCTCCAGAGACAGGCCTGCGGGCTGCAGGGAGGGGGGGGAGGTGACAGGAAGCTGGTCAGGACACGCTGTCCCCAGTCTACCGAGAACCTCGAAGCAAGAGGACTCGCTGTTCAGGGCTTAGATCTTCGTGTCCTGGCCCCACCCTCCCCGGGTGGCGGGGGCGGGGGGGGGGGTGCGGAAGTGTAACCAGCGTCCAGGGTGGGGACCTCTGCCCTGGCCTGAGGACCTTGCGGCTCCTCTGATCTCTACAAGGAACCGGGACCGGCTTGCTTTCCAGGAACGCTTCCTGCAATGGCAGGCGATGGCTCACGGCCAAGGTCGCGGAGGGCTGTGTGACCTCGGACAGGATGCTCCCCTCTCTGGGCCTCGGATTCCTCACCCGCAAAACGACGAGAATAGGGCCACATGCTTGAGCGGGTGCTGCCAGTTTTCCAGAAGGGTGGGTTGGCTCCCACGCTCCCCAGGGGCGCCCCGTGGGGTTCTGCTTCCCAGACTACACTGGGGGGACGGGGTGCCGGCAGCTTCACTGATTTTAGTCCTTCTGTTCCAGGTTGTTATCACTTAGTTGTTTGTTTGTTTATATTTATTTATTTAGAGGGAGAGCACACAGAAGCAGGAAAGAGACAGGAAGAGAGAGGGAATCCGAAGCAGGCTCCACACTGTCAGCGCAGAGCCTGACGCGGGGCTCGATCTTGAGCGGTGAGATCACGCCCCGAGCCGGAACCAAGAGACACACGCTTAACCGCCTGGCCACCCGGGTTCCCCATGACCCTTCTTTACATTAGGTACAGAGAGGAGAGAAGATGGGGAGATGCCATTTTGCACATCTTCTGAAGCAAAGAGAGAACTCTTTCCAAAGCGAGATTTAACACTGATGACGGTGGCAGGTAACGCCTCCCAGCAGCTCCCGTGCCCCTGACCTGGGCCACGCACCGTAAAAGCACTGACCCCTGGGGCCCCCGCAACCGGGCTGAGCTCTGGTTGTCACCGCCATCTCCCTGATGTGAAGGCTGAGGCACAGAAGAGGTTGGGGGGTTGCCCGGATCACAGAGCCAGCAAGAGGCAGCTCGGTCTCAGGTGAAAGAATCCTAGTCCCTGGCTCTCCTTTCTCTGCCCTGAGGGGAGAGTCTGGCTGGCCACAGCTTGGGGATCCCTCAAAATGCTCTGCCAGTTTGAGTTCATATAATTTTTTTCATGGTTATTTATTTTTGAAAGAGAGAGAGAGAGACTAAGTGTGAGTGGAGGACGGGTAGAGAGAGAATCGGAAGAATCCGAAGATGCTCCAGGCTCTGAGCCATTAGCACAGAGCCCAACACAGGGCTCGAACTCACGAACCGCGAGATCATAACCTGAGCTGATGTCGGACGCTTAACGGACTCAGCCCCCCAGCCACCCCTCCTCCTGCTTGATTTCAGAAGGATGGAGTCCCGGATGGACCCTGACCCGCAGCCCCTCCCCCACCCCCGTCCCCACACAGCACAGACACTCATGCATCCACACACACGCACACACCACACTCTCACGCACATATCACATGCACACGCATTCTCATGTACACACACACACACACACACACACACACACACACACAGGCTTTAGAAAGCAGAGCCTCATCTGTGACACTCCTACAAAAGGTAGGTGGTGGATTTTGCTGCCACACCAACTCCCTCATCCCACCCCCTCCCGTCCTCAAGTCTCATATGGGCCCTGTGGGAACCACGCCGGGTGGGCAGCCCCCGGGGGGAGGGGTGCCGGGGAGGGGGGCCATCGCCGCAGGGCTCCCTCCCCTGGGCCAGGCCCCTCGCCGGGATGGCTCTCTGGACCGTCATGAAGAGTCCATGAGGTGGGATGTTATCCCTGCTTAACAGGGTAGGAAACCAAAGCCCAGAGCAGAAAGCCACTTGGCCCGTTGCCTCCTGCCCGAGGTGGCACTTAGCGTCTGTGCCAGGCACCGGCTTGTTTGTCACCAGAGTCGCCCTTGCTCACCCGTGTGGAGTGGGCGGCCTCGGCCCCTGCTGCCCACTGGGCCCCCCAACGGGAGACCAGAAGGTGGCGGGGAAGGAGGAGCAGGTGCTCCCCTGGGCTCCTGGGCACCGTCTCCTCCTGTCCCCCTTTGGGAAAAGCGGTGCCAACCTCGGGGGCCTCGTGGCTCCTGAAGACCATCTTCCCCTGTTTGAAATAACTGCTGTGGTTTCTGCTGTCCTGACCAACAGGCGGCAGGGATTTGAACTCAGATCATGGGACCCTGAGACTGCAGGTGTAACCGTGAGGCAGAGCTGCCCCTCATTTGAGCCATCCGTGGACGCGTGTCCGCATCACTGACCATGGCCCTGGTGCATGAGTCTCGGGCAAGTCCCCACTGTCTCATAGAGCTGAGCTGCAATCCCGCCCACGGCCAGCAGGGGACAGAGGCGGGAATTCCCACCAGCTTCTACAAAATTTTTCCTTTCCTTTAAAATATTTTTTTAATGTTTATTTATTTTTGAGAGAGGGAGAGACACTGGGGGAGGGGTTGAGAGAGAGAGGGAAACAGAGTCCAAAGCAGGCTCCAGGCTCTGAGCTGTCAGCACAGAGCCCAACACGGGGCTCAAACCCATGAACTATGAGATCATGACCTAAGCCGAAGTCGGATGCTCAACCGACTGAGCCCCCCAGGCGCCCCTGGAGTTTTTCCGTCAGGAGAGCTTTCCTCCTGCTCAAGGAAGGAATACCTTCGTTTCTTTGCTAATCAGAGGGGTCACGAAGGGCTGCGAAGAAACTCTGGCCGGTCGAGACTCTCAGTGGACAGAGCTCCTGGCAAAGAGGCAGAGTCAACATGTCCCTCCCTCACTAAACGACGTTGGTAGAGAGAGGGAATGCACACCTTCCAAGTGGCTTTGGCCAAAGATAGCTCCCAGAGGCCACGGGCAGGGGCCTGCTGATCGAATGCAGTGTGTTCTTTGGATCTAGAAACTCTGAACGGTTGGAATTCCTTAGGGCACATTCTGGACGGTGCATTGCCCTCCTTCAACAGCCCGGCACCTGGTAGCAGGGGGGAGGGGAGGCTGGCGGGGATCTGGAGTCAGGAAGACCCCCACTGGCGCCTCTGCTCTTCCCGTCACAGGCTGTGAGGTCTTGGGAAAGTTGCTGAGCCTCTCTGAGCTCAGTCTCCGGATCGCTCTAAAACCCAGATGACTACACCAGCCCCGAGGGAGTTTTGAGAAGGGCAGATGAGCTGACATGTGTGTTAAGTGCGTGGCGCGGGTCGAAAATGCCCGTACCGTGTATTCCAGGATTTTATGGTTCATTTGTCCTCTGTGAAGTCTGCGGCCTCGGCTGGGGAGGTAAGTGGCTGACACGTTTGGGCATGACGCAGAGCCCGGGTGTCACCGGACACGCGGCCCCCTCGCACATCGTGGGCGTCCTCACTTCATGGCAGCCTCAGGCAGCGGTTCAGGGCTCCGAGAGCCAGGGTCCTGCAAGCAAGGTGGGAGGTGCGTGGCCTCCCGCGACACGGTCTCCGAGGTCACATAGCATTCCTCCTGCTCTGCTCTCTCGGCCGAAGTCCCCAGGAGCCCCTTCAGTTCACGGGCGGGACACATGGACCTCAGCTGTCCACCCAGGAAATACCAGAGACTTTACACCTATGTTTGCCAAGCCCCACATCCTCCGACTTAGCCGTCCGCCGTGAGGTTCATTTCTCTGCGTAGACGAGAAATCATTCCGGTACCAAGGTGGTCACCGCAGCTCCCACCATAACAGCAAATGATCCAGAACAACCCAGACGGAGGACCCAGTAGGGGACTGGACAGAGAAGCCGCGGTGCACCCATGTGCAATACTGTGCACTTGAAAACCATAAGCGCCTGGGCGGCGCAGTCAGCTGAGCGTCCAGCTCTTGAACTTGGGCTCAGGTCATGATCTCTTGGTTCGTGAGTCCGAGCCCCGCGTCAGGCTCTGCGCTGACAGCATGGAGCCTGCTTGGGCTTCTCTCCCCCTCCCTCTCTCTTTCTGCCCCTCCCTTGCTCATGCTCTCTCTCTCTCAAAATAAATAAAATAAAAGTTTAGAAAAAAACAAAACATAAAGCCACTCTTGGTGCCTCAAGATAGACCCCTTCCGGAGATCGTTGTTCAGTGAAAAAAAAAAAAAAAAAAAAAAGCAAGGTGCAGGATGATTTGTGGGGCGGGCAGCCTGCAGGCGACCTGTGGTATGTCTTACGCCCTGGTGTCTGTGCCCCAGTTCGGTCCCTTCCCACCTAGGGTCGGTCCGTGTTGTTCCTGTGGGTCCTCGGAGGTTACGTCATACAAGAGGGTGTGGCTTCCGCCGTGACCCCTTTCGATTCACTCGTCATTGTGGGAGCTGTCTGCCATGCTGGGACCGCCAACGGTCACATTCGGTGCCATCTTGGAAGTGGCTTCTGCTGCCTGCCTGAGGCCACGGCCCGGCCGACACTCTGACCACAGCCGCCTGGTGTGAGGCTCTGAGCCAGAACTGCCCTGAGTTGTTCCCAAGTCCGCGACCCTCATTCACTGTGAGCTGATAAAGGTTTACTGTTATTTTAAGCTGCTACGTTTTGGGGCCACTTGTTACACAGCAGTAGATAAGCAGTGTTTGGCGCTGACACTGGAGTAAACGCTCCAGCCTGAGACACTGGTACCACCGGCGTCACTGGGCAGCTGAGCTGCCCGGGCAGCCCTTCTGCCCCTTTGGCATTTGAACTATCTTTTTTTTTTTAAGTTCATTTATTTACTTTGATAAAGAGAGAGCAAGTGGGGGAGGGGCAGAGAGAGAGGGAGGGAGAGAAGGAGAAAGATCGCACGAGCAGGGAAGGGGCAGAGAGAGAGAGAATGCTAAGCAGGCTCCACACTGTCAGCCCAGAGCCCGACATGGGGCTCGAACTCACGAACCATGAGATCATGAGTGGAACCAAAACCTAGACTCAGACACTTAACTGACGGAGCCACCCAGGCGCCTCGGTATTTGAACTATGACCAACTGAATGTCAAACAAGTAAATAAAAACGTAGCCAGCCCTTGGAACAGCTGTCGGGATTATTCATTCCACAAATATCTCTCGAGCTACTGGACGCCCTCCCCCCCGCCCCCAGCGAGTATGTGTGGCTGAACCAGCCAGGATGGTTTATGAAGAGTACGAACGGCTGGGGTGGACAGTCACACAGGAGCCCCACCACGTACTGGCTGTGTGCCTTGAGGTAGGTCAATTAACGTCTCTGAGCCTCAGTTTGCTTCTCTGAAATCTGAGGGTTGTCAGGACAACTGGAGCCCAACTGTTCCGCGGTGGGGGGACATGGTGGAAATACGTAATAGGTTTGGTTTGTTGTTGTAAACAAAATTCAAGCATCCTTCCGGGCGGGAGTAGGGAGGCACCCGCAGAGCCACCCCCCCCACCTCGCCCCACCCCTGGAGGCAGGCTGGGGTAGGTGGCCCACAGGGGAAGGCAGGATCTGGGTGGAGGGGTATGAAGGCCCGGGGGGACCCGAGGGAGAGAGACCCCACCCCAGGATCCCCTGTCCCCCGAGCCTCCCATCTTGCCCCCTGCACAGGACCTCCAACCCGGGGTCCGGTGCGGGGGGGGGGGTTAGTGTAAAGCTCAGGCTCCAGAAGGAAGGGGGGGCACCCTCTCTCAGGCCCCCGGGGCATGCCTAGTGCTGGGCTCTGGCTTGTCCCAGGACTACCGGCCAGGAGGGCAAGGCAGGGGCCCACCCAGCACGAGGCATCCCTTGGAAGGGCAGGAGGGTGCAGGGGTGCAGACACCGGCCGGGAAGCCCCAGGGTTCGGGAGCCCTGAGCTTGGCTCTCTCCCCCTCTGGTGCCAGGAAGAGTGCTGGGATGACAGGGACCCGGGCCCTGCGATGACTCTGCAGGGTGCTGGGGTGGAGGGTGGGGGAGACCTGGGGAATTCCCACGTGGGAAATCTGGGCGTCAGCCTGCCAGAGCAGAAAGGTGTCAGGAAGCTGGGCCAAGGTGATGCATCACGGTGCAAGACGAGTCCTGAGGCAGGGCCCCCCTCCGTCCGCCCAGCGGGGCACCCCGGGGGCCCTGTGGGGGTTTACGGGCTGCCTGGGGTCAAGGCAGCCATCGGAGGAGGGGCGGCCCTGCCCATCCTGACTCTGAGCCCGAGGAGAGGCTGCGCCCCTGGGGGTCACGCGCCCGGGAGGCACCCCGTGCCCGGATGGGGGAGCGCTGCTCCCGTCGGCTGCTCTGCTCATGACTCATGTTTTCTGGGACCAGCCTTGTCCCTGGGGAGGCGCTTTCCAGGAAGGCCCCCATCCGGCCCCCTCTGCCCTGTGCAGATGTCCAGGCCCCGGCCGCACCCGGCCCAGTCCGGCCAGTGTCCGCTGGGACGGGAGCCTGGCTGGGATGGGGGGCACCTTTCTTGTCCTGCATGGTGAACTGCCCGGTGGCCATTGGCCATGTGCCCAACATACCGACTTGTCCATAAGGAAACACGGGGAGGGGGTCACTGGCCCCAAAACCTGGACTGGCCTCTCCCTCTCAGCCCCTAATCTGATCACTGACTGTCCTCATGTGGGTTCCCTCGAAGCAGACCCGAGAGGAAGGAGGTTCAGTGAGGGGATGGACGCACGGAGGGTGAGGGTCACCCTGGGGGGAGGTTGGACCACAGCCCCACGTGCCCTGTCTCTGGGGGCGTGGACCCTGCTCTTCTGGCACCAGAGGTTCAGGCCCAGTTGGTACTGGCAGTGAACGCGGCTCTGACAAAGGGGGGGCGGGCGTCAGCTGCTGTGGGACCGGTCCCCGTCCCCAGAGGCAGGGGTGCAGGGCTGGGGGTCCGGGCAGGGCTGCAGCTGCCGGCACGCTCTGTGGGACCTTCAATTGTTTCTGGGAAATGTTTGCCTCTCTTTCCGTCCTCGCAGCTGCTCTGGTCTCTCACTGCGATGCCCAGGAGGCTCCTAACCCCCCTCCCCCCAGCCACTGTCCCCACAGCAGCAGAAGGGACTGTCTAAATGCAAACCCCCTCCTCGCGGAGCCCCAGGAGGCTCCCGGGTTCAGGGAGGTGACGTGGAAGAATGAACCAAGGCTGCACGAGCCACGGTGTCCGCCAGAGACCACTTTAGATGGAGGCCAGGGCAGCCACGGGTCGGGGGATGGGTCCCCACCCAGCCCTGCGGGCCTGGACCCTGGATCCTGACCCCCAGCAATCCAGGACAGAGTCCGGCAGTGTGACGGGGGGCAGGCAGGAGATGGAGGACAGACCTGCGCTCACAGACTCACTACGGGGAGAGCCGGGGGTAGTGGGGGAGGGGCAGGGTTGAGGAGACCTGGGCACAGGTTGTTGGCACGGACAGCCCAGGGGGGAGGAGAGGCGGCCCGCGCCCGCGCGGTGGCTGCCCAGGCGGAGAGGGGTGGACGGGCATGGCGGGGACACCTCCCTGAGGACCGGGTGTAGGATGGAGGCTCAGAGCAGGGACCGTCCGTCCCAGAATGCTCTTTACTGTTGCTTCCAGGAGCCCCTCCCCCCACCCATCCCACCCCGGGGCACCAAGGCAAACAAGCAGGTGGCCCAGAGCCCCAAGCCCTGCACTCCCACCTCTTCCTCCTTCATCAAACCTGTAGGCTGACTGTCCTAAGTCCGCGTTAGATGTCCATCTGCTTTCCTCCATCTCCCCTCCTTCTCCGAGCCAGTTCCTCAAGGAGGCCCTGGGCCAGGGGAGGAGACGGACGCTCAAGGGGGAGTGAGAGCTCTGTGCGGCAGGATGGAGGGACAGAGGACGCGCTGGTCCTGCTGCGGGCATCTGGGAAGGCTTCCTGGAGGTGGCAATGCTGTGCCTTGAGGGATGAATAGGAGTAAGGGACACAAAAGGAGACGCCACCCCAGGAAGAGACCAGAGACAGCAGCCTGAGCTAAGCCACGAAGGCACACGAGGGCTCTCTGAGGAATTCTGGTGTCCCATGGGGCACGTGAGATGCAAGGGTGCCAAGCAGTGAGGCCACGCGGGGTCGGGGGCCTGACTCTGGGCCGGCTGTGAGGCCCCGATTTGAGAGAGGCTTGGCACCAGGGCCGTGGAGTGATGTGGTCAGATGTGAGCTTGACGGTGGGACCTGAGGCAGGAGGCCGGGCCCGGAGGTCCCTGAGGACGGGAGGAGGGACAGGAGGAGGGATGGGAGGCCCGTGGCCAGCGCACCTGAGCCCCTGGCGCTGGGCTGTGGCCGGCTGATTGGAAGACAGGCAACAGCCAGCAAGTCCTCGGCCCACCGGGCCTGGTGTCCTCAGTTTCCCCGTTTCTAATAGAGGGGGTGGGCTGGACAGGACTCTGGGACAGGGACTGTGACCAGCACGGTCACCTCCACTCTCCCCCTTCCCCCCCAGCTAGGGACACGGGCAGAGACATGGCCGCTGCTGCCAGCTGTCGCCGAGGCTGGTCCAAGTGGGCTGGAGATGGCTTGCCGGGCGGTGTCGCAGCCTCCCACCTCCAGGGCCACCGGGAGAACCAGGATCTCGGCCATTTTCGGCCCCGCCTCCTGCAGGGCGGAGGGGTGTGCGTCCCTGGGGCCAGGTTTCTCGGGACGACGGATGGCATCATTCCGGGAAGCCTGCCCCAGGAGAGGCCCTGATCCCCCCCACATTTGCATAGCCACGGTAACAGGAAACGGGACTCTGTCGCCTCATCAGCACTGGCCCGGCCACTCCAGGCTCAGCTCAGATGACCCAGCCGCCGCCCCCCATCCCCCCCAGCCCAGCTCAGAAGCCCCAGCTGGGCGCCCTGCGTGGCAGCGGGACAGGTGGCCGGATGTGCGCACCTGGATGTCAGGCGTGAGCCTCTAAGCAGGCCGCCGGCGTTTCCCGGGGAAGGAGGAAGGAGCCATCACCAGGGACAGCTGGGTGCTCCCCCGGGGTCAAAGGGCGCCACGCTATCACCGGCTGTCCCGGTTCCCAGAAGGGCTGCGGGGACTTTTCATCTTGCAGGAAGAGCGCCTCTCGGCCCGACGGCTCCTTCCCAGCTTCCCACAGCGCCTTTCTCGAAAGACAGCTGGACTTTGAGCAGGACACCTGGGGCTCGGATGCTCCGAGAGGGGCCAGGCGAGGCTCAAAGTGGGTTCAGCTGGGTTTGGGAAGCAGGTGTGAGGGGGCTCAGCCTCATCAGAGCCAGGGCGGCCGGGAGCTCCCGGGCGCCTGGACCTCAGTCTCCCCACTCTGCCTGGGGATGCTCGTGCTCACCTCTCAGGGACGGCGAGGAGGGGGGGCGGCGAGGAGGGGGGATGGCGAGGTGGAGGCATCAGAGCAAAGCTGGTTACTGTAACTCTAGGGTTCACCCCCCTCCCCCCATGCTTGGGGCCTCTTCGTGGAAGCGAGTGAAAGAGAAATCAAATTTTTAGACCTGATGAAGTGAGGCGCAGGAGGGGGGCACCCCCTGAGAAGCTCTGCAGACACAGCCAGGAATGGGTTCAGATCCAGGCTCTGTCACGTGCTGGCTGTGTCACCAAGCAGGCTCCTTAGCGACCTTGAGGCTCAGTGTCCGGGTCTGTAAAATGGGGATAAACAGCGGTGCCGTTCCTCCCCCGCCCCCCACCGCAGGGTTCACAGGGACCGCACTGGGCAGACACGAAGGGGCCCAGGTGGGCGGAGACGTGTGATTCGAGGTGGCCGCAAGCCCCCCACTCGGCAGCAGCCCCCCGTGGGCGGGGCCGGAGTTGCAGAAATGAACCCCACAGGGCCGGGGCTGTGGTCCCCAGATCAAAGTCGAGTGGAGGAGACCAGAAGCACCAAGTCTTATTAGATGAGGAATCCGAGGGAGGAAAATGCCTGGTGGGGACATCCAGGCAGACTTCACGGAGGAGGCGATGTCTGAACTGGTCTTGAGGACCGGCAGGTTTGAAAACGAGGGTAGCAAGGGAGGAATCTCAGGCAGGGAGTCATCAGGGCACCCCCGCGTCCCCCCTGACCCTCCCACCCCACAGGGTGCCTGAGCCCCCTCACCTACACACTGCAACACTCTCCCTTGCTCTGGGGTCTTCAGACCCCCATCAATAGGGACACCCCTTCCCCGTGACACGGGAGCCATTGCCATAGACAAAGCAGGACAGCTTGGTGGCGCCATGCCTGGTGGTCTGGGCCCCGTCCTTCCCCGTGGGTCCCTGCCCTCTTTCCTCCAGCCTTGTGGCATTACAACCACCTTCCGGTTGCTTTTCTTTCTTTCTTTCTTTCTTTCTTTCTTTCTTTCTTTCTTTCTTTTTCTTTCTTTCTTTCTTTCTTTCTTTTTTAATGTTTTTATTTATTTTGAGACAGAGAGACACAGAGCATGAGCAGGGGAGGGGCAGAGAGAGAGAGGGAGACACAGAATCGGAAGCAGGCTCCAGGCTCTGAGCTGTCAGCACAGAGCCTGATGCGGGGCTCGAACCCACGAACGTGAGATCATGACCTGAGCCAAAGTCGGAGGCTTAGCTGACTGAGCCACCCAGGCGCCCCCTGGTTGCTTTTCAATGAAAACTCTTTCCCAGTGAATGAAAATGTGTTGTTCTCCTGCACCTTGCCTTTTCCTTGAAGCACACGCCACTGTCATTTGCCTAAAAGGAAGACAGATTCCAAATCACCATTTTTATTGGCTGGAATGGTCCGTGGCATGCACAGACTGTAATGAACTTAACCAGGTCTATGATCTTAGCCAACATTGCTTAAGGAAGCTGCGGGGTGAGCAGGCAAAAGACCAAGATCCCAGAATCCTTTGGTTCTGATTTCAGATTCTGACTCCACTTCCTAGAGCTGTGTGACTCTGGACAGGTGACTCAACCTCTCAGGTTGTTCTTGGCTTCCTGGAAGATGGGCAAATGCACCGCTCACGCCTTGTGGTGTTACTTCCTGGACACCCTGTGTGTGAGGCCCTTAATTAAGGACAGCGCCCCGCAGACAGACGAGAGATGCCCCGTCCGCGGTGTGAGGGGTAGTGGGGCGGTGGCGGTGGGAGTGCAGCGTTCACTTGTGACCACAGCGAGGAAGATGCAGAGGGTGAACCGCTCCGGGCCTGCCTCCTCCCCTCCCTGCCTCTTCCCCTCCCTGCCTCTTCCCCTACCCACCCCTTCCATAGAATACCTCCTGAGCTCCTTGACTTGGGCTGGTCTCCAAACTCCCAGGACCACCTGGAGCTGGTGGATCCAATGTGTGCCTTCGGCCCTGTGGGTCCCAGCACCCTAGAAGGGCACCCTTGGTGGAGAAAACCACGCTCAGGTTGGCACTGCGCTCTGCCTGGGTCCCCTTCCCATGCGCAAATGAATGCCCCAGGAGGCTCAGCAGACCCCTCAAGTGAGGACCACCCCTGGGGACCAAGGGGCCCCCTGGAGGGAGGGGACAGAAGGACAGAGGCACAGCCGCCCCACTCCCAAAGAGGCCCCAGCGAGACAGCGAGAAAGCCCCAGCCTCCAACTGCTCGAATCCCCGCACCAAATCCCCCTGTGGTGGGGATGGCCGCAGGCAGATGTCTGGCCCCGGAGCCCTAGCCACAAGCCTCCTTATTTCTCTTTTCAAAAAAAATTGTTTTTAATGTTTATTTTTGAGAGACAGAGACAAACGGAGCTCGAACAAGGAAGGGGCGAAAGAGAAGGAGACACAGAATCCAAAGCAGACTCCAGGCTCTGAGCTGTCCGCACAGAGCCCGATGCGGGGCTTGAGCCCACGAGCCACGAGATCATGACCTGAGCCGAAGTCGGTGGATCAACCGACTGAGCCACCCAGGCGCCCCCCGCCTTGTTATTTCTGCCCCTCTTCTCTAAGTGCTCCCTGAGGATTTCCCAGGAGCACTTAGGGCTGGCCCCCGCCCAGCCCCATCTCCCAGCTGCCCAACGGCTCACAGTCTCGGTTTCCCGCAAGATGCCGGAGTTAGAGTATCAGCCAGAATGACGGACACTGGAGACAGTCAACTGTGCAGGTCGGAATCAAGTGGCACGTGGGCAAGGTCATGGGCTTCCATCCAATGCCCGCCTCCCGCTAGGTGGAAACGCACCCGATGCCCAAACGGCCACACCCCTGGCCGGGCGCCTGGCTCTGTTCATTACGGGGGGCAGGACACACTGTGAGGCGCGACCACGGCACCCAGAAGCTGGGCCGGAGTCCCCCAGGGGTCTGAGAGGCCCCTGACTCAGGCCAGACACTGCTGAGTCTTCGATTCTCATTTCCCCGGAAAAGCCCTGACTCACGGTCCAGCGGAGCCCGGATGGGGTGGGAGGGGGCGCTGTGAGTTGGAGGCCCCGGGCCACCTGGAGGGAAGCTGACTCAGGGGAATCCTGCCCTGTCCCTGGCGTGTTTTCTGCGGTGGGGGTGATTAAGGGAGGAGTCACGGGGTGCGCACACCTGGCCTCTGACCCCCCCCCCCACTCAGCGCTGGCCTCTCCCGCCCTCCCCCTCTCTGCGGGGCCAGGAGGCAGGTACCGCCCATTTTATTCATTGATTCATTTTTCTCGTCCGTCCATTCACCGAGTTGGATCAATCGCAGCTCATTCAGGCGACTTATCAGCTGGGCCAGCCATTCATTCATTAGTAATGAGGCCAGCAGCCTGCTGCGGGCCGGGCTCCAGGCCGCTCCTGGCCAAGGGCCGGCCTCCCAGGGCCCCGGAGGAGGGCTCTCATTGCCCCCCACTACATTGACGGGAAAATGGAGGCCCGTCCCTGCTGGGTGTGGGACCCCTCCTCTGTAACAGCCCCAGGGCAGCTCAACACAGCCGGAGCGTCCTGTGGAAAGGCAGGCTGTGACCGGGTCTGCCTGCCCCAGACCGGGTGACACGTGAGGGTAGGGACCAAGGTGGCTGCTGCGACCCTGGGTGACTGCTGTGACCCTGGGTTACCACTGTGACCCCAGGTGATCACTGTGACCCTGGGTGACCACCGTGACCCCAGGTGACCACCACGACCTCAGGTGACCACTGTGACCCTGGGTGACCACCGTGACCCCAGGTGACCACCATGACCCCAGGTGACCACTGTGACCCTAGGTGACCACCATGACCCCAGGTGACCACTGTGACCCGGGTGGCTACCGCACCCCCCAGGTTCTCAGGGGACTCCTCTTCAGGGGGAGCCTCAGGACGGGATGTTTCCCCGCAGGGCCTGGTTGGGTTGGCGTTGGCCGGGGCTCCACAGGGATCACCAGCGGGGACACCAGCGGACACCTAGGGACGCTTAGGCTTGAGATTGCAGCAAACCGGGGTGGTGCCGCTCCAGATCCCAGACCGCCCAGCCCAGCCCTTCCTGTCCTAGAGTCAGCTTCTCCCCAGAGACTCCCCTCCCTGGTGCACGGCTGCGTCCCCAGGCCAGTGGGCAGTGGAGCCCCCTTTCCTAGAGAGGCGAGCTCTTCGAGGTCCTGCCGTTATGCTGGTCCTCGGTGCCTGCCCCCCACGTTCCGTCCCGTGGCCGCACGGCCCCCCCACTCTGTTCCAACCCCCCACGTTCCGTACATGGCCACACGCCCTGGCCTCACACGGAGAGAAAGTTCCCTTTAGGTCAATTCCAGTTTACCCTGAATTTCTTCTTCTTCTTTTTTTAAATTAAAGTTTATTTATTTTGAGAGGCACCTCTTGAATTCCTTCTTTATCCCTGGGTCCTGGGATTCCCCTTTCTTTCTTTTACGCTTAACAAGATATATTTTAAAATTAGTTCCAGGGGCGCCTGGGTTGAGCTTATTTGGTTGAGCGTCTGACTCGATTTCAGCTCAGGTTGTGATCTCGCAGTTCATGAGATCAAGGCCCCCATCGGGCCCTGTGCTGACAGCATGGAGTCTGCTTGGGATTCTCTGTCTCTCCCTCTCTCTCTCCGCGACCCCCCCCCAAATAAATAAACATTAAAAAATATCAGTTGCATTTATTCTATTTTGTCCCCCTAACCACCTTCCCCTTAGGGCTTCAGGATAAAGTCCAGCCTTGTTGCAACTGCCCTGCCAACCCCGCAATGGACTTCATTAGATGTATGTAAGTCCAGGAAAGCGGTATGGCTGTGCCCATGAACCAGATGAAGAAACTGAGGCACAGAGAGGGGTAGGAGGAGCATGCCTGGTGTGGCTAGCAGGGGCCCATGCCTCCTGCTCCGTCCACATCCTGGGTGCCAGCCACAGGGCTGGGACCCGCGGGAGGTCTGCCTAGGCTGCCTGACCACACTCCCTCTGTCCCCAGACATGGAGGGACCTGCCAGGACGCACGGC
Source organism: Mungos mungo (assembly GCA_004023785.1). NCBI lineage: Eukaryota > Metazoa > Chordata > Mammalia > Carnivora > Herpestidae > Mungos > Mungos mungo. Next base: position 14,532 of record PISW01004939.1, read on the forward strand.
ACCGGTGCCCAGTGGGTACACACTGGTGTGGCCCTTGCTTCTAGGAACAGGCTGCCTGCCTGGAGGCCTCCTTCAGAGCAGCAGTCAAGGTCCTGCCCATCACGGCCACCCCCGAGGCTGGGCCATTCCCTGTCCCCGGGGCTACCTGTGTGGCAGCACTGAGCACCCTGGTTTTGCTATCGAGGACATTCAGTCAGGGGGCGCGATCCTGGGCTCTGAGGTCAGAAGGACTGGGTCCCGGCCCCTACTCTGCCCTGAGCAGCTCGGGGCCCTCGGGCTGGTCGCCGTCCCTCTCTGGCCCTTGGCTTGCCCGTCTGTACAGCGGGGCGGACAGTAGCTCCCATTCGGTGAGCGTGAGAGGCCCAATGGTTGAAGGGTTTGGTGGATTCCGATGTTAACCTCTCTGGGCCTCAGTTTCCTCCTCTGTGAAATGGGGGAATGGCAGGACCTCCCCATAGGGTCGGGAGGAGGAGAGTGCCATCGAGTGCACACCGCTGGGACAGGGCCGGGCGGCGGTGTGGGCTGGCGGAGCTAACTGGGATTATGGGCGCGACCCAGACGGCGGAGAACCTCCTTTGGTCACTCGCCAGCCTCTTACGGGGCAAACGCATCTCTTTCACATTAACTCTTCCGAGGACTCTTGTTCTTGCTTCCTCCCCACGCTGTCCCTTTTCCTGGGGCTAACGACCTGGGGGGAGAGTACCTTCTGTGAGTCTGAGGGTCCCCGTGTCCCCTGCCTCCTGGCCCTGGGCATCCTGGACTGGCATCTGTCCTGCTATGGTGTTCATTCCGGGCAGCGGGCTCCCCTGGGGCGTGAGGGACATCACTCAGGACCACCAAGGTGTCGGTTCTCCTCTCCTCCTGCTCCTGGGCCTTGCTGTGACATGTATGTGGGCAGATGTCACCTGTCCCCTCTGAGCCGATTCGCAGAGCTGCCCCGGGAGGCTCCATCGGCTCTCACGGCCACGGCCACCCCATGTCCCACCAAGAAGCAGGAGGCCAGCCTCCTCTGCTGTCAGCTGCCTCCTCCCATCTTCTCCGGGCTTCCACGGCCCCACCCCCTCCTCCCTTCCCGGGCTGCCCTGGGGCGCTCTGGCTTCTTTCCCCTTCAACTACAGATTTGATCTCTGTTTCTGGAGTTTTCTCTTTTCCAGATTGGACATATGAGGTCATACAGTATCTGTCTTTCCCCGACTGAGCAAAGCCTCTCAAGGTTCATCCGGGTTGTCACCAACGGCAGCATTGCTTTCTTCTTTATGGCCTGGCCTGTAGGGAACGCATTTTCCTCACCCACCGGCCCACCGATGGTCGCTGAGGTTGCTTCCGTGTCTCGTGATTAATGCCGTGGGGACCGTGGGCATGCAGGGATTTAGTTAGTTAGTTATTTTTAATGTTTATTTTTAAGAGAGACAAGCATGAGCAGGGGAGGGTCAGAGAGAGAGGGAGACACAGAATCCAAAGTAGGTTCCAGGCTCTGAGCCATCAGCACAGAGCCCGATGCGGGGCTTGAACTCATGAATCATGAGATCATGACCTGAGTCGGTCAGATGCTTAACCAATGAGCCACCCAGACGCCCCTATTTTATTTTAAGTTTACTTATTTATTTATTTATTTTGAGAGAGACAGAATGAGTGGAGGAGGGGCAGAGAGAAAAGGGGAGAGAATCACAAGCAGGCTCTGAACTGTGAGTGCAGAGCCCGACGCGGGGCTCCATCTCCCAAACCGTGAGATCATGACCTGAGCCAAAGTTGGTGCTTAACTGAAGGTGCCATCCGGGCGCCCCGACACATTTATTTTAAGCCCGACACTTTGAAAGGCTAATTTTAACTGAGAAGGACATTTCACGCTGTTGCTGCTGGTCTGACTTGCCGTGTGGGGGCTGTAAGTGCAGCGAAAATCAAAGCACACGGTCACTTCTGGCCTCAGAGGCTGCCTGTTGAAGGCAAGGGGGGGGCGCTTCTTTCTTTTTCAAAAAGCCGAGATCGGCAAATGCCTAAAAGGCAGTTATCGGAGGGACTGAAAGGGACTGCAGGAGGAGGTGGCTCTCTCCCCCGTGGTCCGAGGTTGTGCAGGACTGGAGCCATTCCCTGGGGCCAGAGACCACTGACCCCAGCTCCGACACCCTGGCTCACTGAGTGCGCACCGCACCGCTGCGGGCCAGCCTCTCGCCGCCCCTCCCCTCGGCCGAGTGCAAGCTGGCACTTCCGGCAGGGGTCTGAACGTGCACTTGCCGGGGCGAGGCCCTGAGGCCCAGGGACGGGAAGACACTGGCTCCTGGTCCCACAGGAAGTTGATTTTGGAGCCAGGAGGTGAGCCTGGGTCCATCCGGCCCCAAAGGTCCCTTTATGCATGCCTACACGTGTGCGCGAGTGCATGTGTGTCCACACACGTGTGTGTGTGTGTGTGTGTGTGTGTCAGACCCCGCGCGGCAAAGCTACAGGGCTCTGTCACACTGGTGAGCTTGACCTTCAGCCTCTGCCTCCTAATTGGCCTCAGGTCTCATCTTCCCCTGATCCATGACCTCCAAGCAGCAATCTGGGCAGTGCTGTTAAAATCCAGGTCATGACATGGACCTTCTCTCCTCAAGAGTCCTCCCAGGGCTACCCCCCCAAACCCCGAGAAAAGTCCTCGTCCCCTCAGTGGCCTCCCAGGATCCCTGGTCTGTCCCATCATCTCTCTCTTCATCCCTGCTACCATCTTCCCTCGCCCCTCCCCAGCCACCCAGCACCCACAGTCCCTCCAACATGCCCCAGGGCCTTTGCACTGGCCTTCTCCTCCTCCTGGACTACTCTCAACCCCAGACGTTCCTTCCCTACCTCCTTTCTCAGTACGACCTTCCCTGATTGCCTTGGTTTTAACCGCAGCTCCTCACCCCCACCGCCCTGCTGTGGGGCGCCTGGGGGGCTAAGGGCATTAAGCCTCCGACTTCAGCTCAGGTCATGACCTCGCAGCTCCTGAGTTCGAGCCCCGTGTCGCGCTCTGCGCTGACAGCTCTGAGCTGGAGTCTGCTTTGGATTCTGTGTCCCCCTCCCCCCTCGCCCCTCCCCCACTGGACTCTGTGTCTGTCTCAAAAATAAACATTTAAAAAAAGTAAGAAAAGAAAAACCACAGCCCCTTCCTCTCTGCACTGTTGCCCGACCCTCCTTCCTCAGCTCTCTTTGTATTCTCCTGCGCGCTCAGCACCTACTGGGTGCTGCGGAATTTATGTATTTCTTCTCTCTGTTGCCTGCCCGTCCCTTGCTGGGAGGTCAGCTCCGCGGGGCGCGGGGTTATTTGTCTGACTTGTCCGCTGCGGCCTCCCCAGGGCCTGGCGCTCAATCAGTGCTTGCCGAATAAGTTCAAGGGTGGAGAAAGTGAAATCTCCCTCCCGGCCCACTGGGGCCTCCCAGGGAGAGGCCGGAGGGCACCGGGGCTTTGCGGTGACAGGTGCCACCAGGGCCAGGCAGGGGGGACAGCTCCTGAGGTGTTTTGGCAGCAGGTACCCCAGAAGGACCGTTCCCACCCAGGCAGCCTGGCAAGAAGCCCAGAGCTGATAAAGCGATGGAGATAAGCGGGTTCGCGAGAAACCAGTGAGATAGGGCAAAGCTCTAAATAGTTCCCGTGAATTCTCTGGGCAGGGGAAAAGGGGCGTTCCCCGCCCGGGCCCGGGGAGGTGGGGGTGGGGACTTCCTGCCTAGCTCTCTTCCAGGCAAAGTGTGGGACTGGGACTCTAGGATCGACTGCTTCCAGCCGGATGGCCCTTGGACCTTGGGCTCCTCGTCTGTAAAATGAGCGTGATCAGAGCAGCAGCCTCGGAAGGTTTGGGGAGGATCCGCTGAGATCAGGCATGTGAATCACTCAGCCGGCTCTGGCCTGCAGGGCGTGTGTGCTATTCCAGCCCTGCACCCCCACTTAGCAGCTGTGTGACCTTGGGTAAGTCAGTCTGCCTCTCTGGGCTGGGTCTCTCAGTTCGCTTCTCTGTAAAAGACCATAATGCCAACCTTATAGGTGGTTGGGGAGGCTTCTCAGCACTTTATAGAGGCTCAAAATGCGCTGGCTCATTGGGGCCGGGAGGCTGGGTGGGTGGGTAGCTCATCTGCCACAGAGATTCTACCCCAGGCTACATCAGACCTGCAGCACATGGTAGGGCCAGAGTCAAACACCAGGGGCAAGTGGAGGGAGGGGGCAACCGGCCACAGGAATGTGCAGGATGGAGCGCAAAAATCTAAGGAAGCTCCATAGAGGAGGGGAGTTCTGGTCCGGGCTGGTGAATGGGAAGATTTTAACACTGACAGCCCCTGGGGCGCCTGGGTGGTCCAGTAGGTTAAACGTCCAACTTTGGCTCAGGTCATGATCTCCAGGCTCTGACATGATCTCTGACGCCTCAGAGCCTGGAGCCTGCTTCGGATTCTGTGTCTCCCTCTCTCTCTGCCCCTCCCCCACTCACACTGTTTTCTCTCTCAGAAATAAACAAAACAAAACAAAACAAAACATACAAAAAACATTAAAACTGAGAAGACGCAGTGCTGGGGATGCTGCTGCTGAAATGGCACCTTGCCGTGGGGGCGCCAAAGCTCCGGCCTTTTCGGAAGGCCATTGGAGAGACTGAAGCCAGAGCCTCAAAACGATTTCTGCTTCTACCAACTGGTGACCCCTGTGCTCAGAACCTCTTGTATGGCCGACGATATAAAATGCGGACAAAGCCTTGTGTATCAAGGTGTTCGAGGCAGGGTGATTCAAAACCGATAAAAGCAAAAGCCATATCCGCAGCAGTGCTTTGACATTCTTGGGAACCGGAGCCTCCAGGAACACGGGGAAATGCTGACCCCAGGGGGGCTACATGTTAAAAGCAGGATGTGAGGCCACACCCACTGTGTTATTTCAATTGCTGAAAGGCATAGACAAAAGCCCGGAAGGGAATCTGCCAGCATCCCACCAGGGGGTGGTCCCTTAGAGCAGGGATGACGGAAAACACGATTTTTCTGTACTTTGCCCAGTTGTCACCAAAGGTGTACAGCCCATTGGCAATGCGGTGCAATAGAGAAAAAGACAAAAACTGAACACATCAGGGGCGCCTGGGTGGCTCAGCCAGTTGAGCATCTGACTTTAGCCTCAGGTCACAATCTCACCGTGAGGTCAAGCCCTACAGGATCTGTGTTGACAGCGCAGAGTCTGCTTGGGATTCTCTCTCTCTCTCTCTCTCTCTCTCTCTCTCTCTCTCTCTCTCTCTCTCTGCCCCTCCTCCTGCTCAGGCGCACACGCCCTCTCTCTCTATCTCAAAATAAATAATACTTCTAAAAAAATGCTTCCAAATCAAACTGGACTTCAAAAGCCAAAGGAGACCAGTGCATTCCTCTCCACAGCAGCGCTATTCTGTCACCAAAAGAGGGACACTAGCCAGCGGCCATCAGGGGACGACTGGATAAATGACCACGTCCTGCTCAGCCTTGCAGGGGGCTGAGACACTAACACAGGCTACAACGTGGACAGAGCCAGGCACAGAGGGTCACACGCTGCATGACGTCCCCTGCAGGAAACTGACCAGGCCGACCCGCAGGAAGGGGCAGGAAAGTCTGAGGGGGGCCGTGGAGGGAGGGGGAGGGAGGCTGGGGAGAAGCTGCTTCATGGGCCTGGGGTTTCCTTTTGGGGTGAGGCATATACTCTGAAAGCAGACACGGGTGGTGATTACCCCACACGGCGAACGGACCTGAAGCTGAGGACTTGTCCCCTTGAACGTGATTCTTTTTTTTAATGTTTATTTTTGAGCGGGAGAGGGGCAGGGAGCGAGGGAGACACAGAATCGGAAGCAGGCTCCAGACTCTGAGCTGTCAGCACAGAGCCCAACGCGGGGCTCGAACCCACGAACCGTGAGATCATGACTGGAGCCCAACTTGGAGGCTTAACAGACCCCGCAGGTGCCCCGAACGTGATTAATTCTACGTCGCATGAACTTCACCTCAATGAAGAACAGTGACGATAAAAAGCCATAGGACGAGCCAGTCATCCTTGAACACTCACTCTGCGGGCCAGCGGGCTGCAGCAGGTGCCCCCGCCGCCGCACTTCCTACAAGTGGGCAGGGGTGCCAGTGCACCCCCACTCTGCCGCCAGCTCGGGCCGGGGAGCTGGGCGCCGCCTCTGGCCGGAAAGCGCCAGGGGTTTCTGCTGTCAGTGGCCTTTTTGGGGGCCGGCCCAGAGGGAAGCAGAACAAGAGAACATGGATGCCCAATGGTAGCAACTGCGGGAGGTGGAGACCCCAGGCGGGTGGCCTCAGTTTACTTCCAAGGGCTGGATCGGTCACTCGCGAGTTAGCTGTTAAGTTGGGGGACAGGACGGCGGGCGGGCAGACGAGGAGGGCTGGGCTCCCTGAGCCTGACACGGGGGTGCCCACGCAGGGGGCACAGGAAAAACCACCGTGCAGCACCGGTAACCATCGCTGAGCCCAGGCCCGGGTGCCCCAGGGCGGGGAGCCCACGCTTGCCCACCGACTATTCCGGACTCACTTCTCAGTTTGGAAGGGGGGCTCACGGTCCCCAGATTGGAGTTTTAGAGAGAAGCCGTAAATCTAGATATTTATAGATCTCCACTTTGAAACCGTCAGTTCGGTGTTTCTTTAAACGCCGGCGCAGGCTGCACAGAACATAGTGGCGGGCTGCACCATGTGGCTAGCCAACCGGTGTAGACAGAGTCCGGGGCTCAGCAGTGGAGGCCAGGCCCCACGGCCCCCAGCTCCCTACCTCCCATGCCCGTGGGGCACCCGATGTTCGGTTCGAAGGAGGGCTGACCGGGGAGGCACCCGGGCTCCTGCGCAGAGCAGCTGGCGAAGCCAGGCCATTGTCACCCTGGGGCGAGTCACCAGGGCGGAGAGTCAGAGGATGGGCGGCTGACGTCCCGTCCTCCCCACGGTCGTTCTGCGAGGTCCGCGGAGGGTCCACAGCGGGGCCGGGGCCCCAGGTCCCTGTGGCGGTGACCAGCCCAGCCGCACCGTTTGCCAGCCTCCCCTCCCTTCCCTGCCCTCCGTCCTACCGCCCCGCCCCTGCTCCCTGGGATCATGCCCCGAAAAGCCAGCCGCCAGCCACGTCCTTCCCTCCAGCTGCGTTCTCAGCATTCCGCAAACTAACACCGTGGGACTTGGACTCCCCGGTCTTCCGGCCGTGGCTGCGGTGAGGGACGCAGTGTGGCTGAGGACTGTTGTCATCTTGACTGCCCTTCAGTCACCCGGGGCCCTCAAAGGGAATTCCAGGGCTCAGCCTACCCCAGAGGCGCTGGCTCCCTGGGCCGGGCCGGGCCATGGGCTGTGCCTCCTTGACTCCGGCTGGGCTGGGCTGGGCTGGTGCGGCCCTCTGGAGAGGTGACTCTAGGCCGGGTTCAGCCACACGCTCAGGGCTGAGTGGCTGAGGAGTAAGGATGTGCAGGGGCTCAAGCTGTCTGCTGGCTCCGAAGGATCGCAGCTCAGGCACCTGGGGACGGCTGGGGGACACAACTTCTAATGGTGGCAACGTAGAGCCCCCTAGGGCCCCTGTGTCCTTGTCAGCCGGCCTGGCAGATGCTTTCAAAGGCCTCCGGCTGACCTCGGGGAGGCCTGGGGGACGCCAGAGCAAAGACAGGCTGAGCCTCGAGATCGGGGGGATGGGCACAGACACGCGGACGGAATTCAGGCTTTGAGATTTGGGGACTGTGTCCAACCAAGAACGGCTCCGTCCATCCATCTGTCCATCTGTCCATCCATCCATCCAACGCACACTCACAGACAGCCCTGGGCATGCCCTGGACTCAGCCTCTGGGAGACTGGGTCAAATAAGACATAATCCTTGCCTTTAGGCACATCTACTGGAGAAGGAGAGGAGAAAAGAAACCAAGCAACCCACGGTCGGTGCCACATTGTGACCAGTGATCTGTGCGTGTCACAGAAGCGTCTCCGATCTGGTGGTCCAGAGGTGATGGTAAGGGGCACCAGGACATGGACTTCAGTAACGGAGTCCCAGAGTGAGTGTCTGCCGCCCTTGGATCAGCCCTTCTGATCCTGTCAAAGACAAAGTCTTGGTTGGGCGCTAAGAGGCCCCTAACACTAGCTGGTGCAGAGAGAGGGTGGGCCTTGGGCCCATGTGATCATGTGGAGGGGCACCTGAGTGGCTAGACAGTTGAGCGTCCAACTCTTGATTTTGGCTCAGGTCATGATCCCAGGTTGTGGGATCGAGCCCCACTTGGAGCCTGCTTAAGATTCTCTCTCTCAGGGCACCTGGGTGGCTCAGTTGGTTAAGCATCTGACTTTGGCTCAGGTCACAATCTCATGGTTCATGGATTCGAGCCCCACATCAGGCTCTGTGCTGACAGGTAGCTCAGAGCCTAGAGCCTGCTTTGGATTCTGTGTCTCCCTCTCTCTCTGACCCTCCTCTGCTCATGCTCTCTCTCTCTCTCTCTCTCTCTCTCAAAAATAAAAAAAAAAAAACATTAAAAAAACCCAAAGATTCTCTCTCTTTCTCTTTCCTTCTGCCCCTCTCCTCTGGTTGTGTGTGCTCTCTCGCTAAGAATAAATAAAAAATGAAAAAAAAGTAATCACATGGATTTGCTTTTATTATATTTACTTGTATGGTATTTGGATTACTGGCAAATATGGTGGATTGAATGGTGATGCCACGCCCCACCCCCAGCACCTGGGAACATGACCTTCTCTGGAAATAGGGTCTTTGCAGGTGTAATGTAGTTAAGGATCTCTAGGTGAGATCATCCTGGATCAGACAGGGCCCTAGATCCAATGACTGGCGTCTTGTAAGAGAAAGGAGGTTTGAGAGAGAGGGACAGAGGGAGGAGGGGCAGCGTGGAGACAGAGGCAGAGACTGGAGCACGGCGGTCACACGTCAGGAACACCGGGAATGCCAGTGACACCTGAGGCCAGGAGGGAGGGAGGGAGGGAGGGAATGGACCATCTGTCTGAGCGCCCAGAGGAAATCCGCCCATGTGACCCCTTCATTTCAGACCTCCGGTCCCTAGAGCTGTGCGAGGGCATCTCTGTTGTGTCCAGCCACCGAATTTGTGGTGACACCAATACAGTAAGTGGCAGTGGCTTGGTTTTTTGTATCTGGCGGTAAAGTCTCTCCCTTTCAAACACAGTAAAACCCTGGTTTGCGAGCATAATTCGTTCCGGAAACACGCTCGTCATCCAAAGCACTCGAGTATCAGTGAATTTCAAGAGCCACCAGCCCAGTGGCGATCATGTGACGCTCGGCGTCGCGAACTGCTGGCGTGGCAAGACGCCATGCGATGATCAGGTTAAAGCTTGTTAGAAATGTACGCCCGTCTTGCAGAACACCCATGGGACAAGAGGCTCGCAAAATCCAAGGTTTTCCTACATTGGAATTAAGAGGTCAGTCCAGAGCTGAAGCGACAGTTCGGGTGCTAAGTGTGCGTGTTCGGGTGGGCACGGGCCTCCTGGAGGCTGGTGGGCCCAGCCAGGAGGTGCGTGGCCCGGGAGCAGGGTGGGCTCAGGGCTTTGGCAGCAGGGCTCTGGAGGGGAGCCTGAGGGGTCTCGGGGGCCCAGGAGGGCTCACCTGCCCCTCCGCGCACTCGAGAGTGAATTCCTGGGAAGCCCCGTGATTCACACCCATCTTCCTGGGGGGTCAGCAAGCGCCTCAGCTGCTGAGGGTTATTTCCCACGGCTCTGAAGGGCCACAAGGCAAGACAGGAGGGGAAGGGGGTTTCCAGCAGGCGGCCGCCGGGAACCCATCTTCCCTGAGTGCAGGGCTCAGGGTCATTGGTGGGCAGCATGCTGCCCGCCCGTGGCTTACCTGCCCTTGTATGTTGCAGGTGCCAGGGGAGGGTGCACGGATAGGCTTGCCAGGCGCCTCTATGGGGCAGACCCTGGGCCCCCATGCCTCACCTTCTGTCAGACTCCCGCCAGGCCCCAGGTGGCCCCCAGTGCTCCGGGTTAGGCCTCTGACCGGCTGGACATGCCCCCCAGCCCACCTTAGACAAGAACCAGACCCAGGGAGAGCCAAGCGGCTGGCCCCAGGCCGCTCCCGGGGTTTGAGCCTGGGCTGGGAAGGGGGTGGGCAGAGCTACCACGAGGGTGTCGTGCCCACAGCCCCCCAGGCCCCCAGGCCCCCTGCACAGAGCTGAGCGCCTGGCCTGGGTGACCCCCTCCGGCCCACGACCCCCTCAGGCCTCCCTTTGCAGATGAGGAAACCTGAGCAGAGAGGTGACTGGGCCGTGGCCGTGGCCACAAGGCTGGCGGGTGCCAGGGTCTGCCTGCTGAGAAACTTCCCTGAGAGCCGGGAGGCAGAAGAGGAAAGAGCCACCTCTCTGTGCCCACATGCACTGCGCACCGAGCCTTTAGCCGGACAGCTTGTCGGGGTCCTGCCAACTAGGCCTGGGGCAGCGTACGGCCGTGACCGTGGACACATGTTCCAGAAGGTTCCAGCACCCATTCACCCGAGAACTCCTGCTTCACCTCCTTCCTGTAAACACCCCACATGGGCCCTTGGCCCAGCAGCCAGGGTCTCAGAAGGTGTGGGCAGCACAAAGCACACGGGCCTGGGCTTGCACGCCAGGGCCCCTGGGAGGTCGCTGAGCCGCACCAGGCCTCCGTTTCCTCGTGTGTGTGAAGGCAGTGCCGTGCGGTGCGGGAGCCCCGGCCCTTGGCTGGCCCAGAGACCCTCTCTTGAGGGAGCCCCCCCAGTGGCTATCCCCAGTTCCGCCCACCTGAAGGCCTGTCTCCCCCTTCTTCAGGAGTATCCTTCCAGCAAGTTCCTTTTCCTCAACCGAAGGTATCAAAGCACACGAGTGACCGTGCGCCCGCGAGACAGGGCTGCTACAGGGATGGCTGGGCCTGCAGGCCGGGCCTGGCCCAGCCCCAACCCGGGGACACCCACGGCGTCGCAGCCCCAGCCTCGCGGGTAGACTTGCGAGGAACTGAGCCCCGCGAGCAGCAGCATCGGGCGCCTCCCGCCAGCGATGCCTCAACCTCGGCATGGGGCGGGGGAGGGGGGTCGGTTATACTCTGGGCTCCATTCCAGTTTCACCTCAAGGCCCAGAAGGTCCCCATGCGCACCGACCGCCCTCTCTCCTCGGTGGGAGCCCTTCTCGCTTCCCGCAGTCTGTGCACACCGGGACGGAGGCCCCCCGTGCTGGTCACACAAGGCAGGGGTGGGATGGCCCCATTCCACGGATGCAGAACCCGAGGCTGGGAGGGACAGCCACCGGCCCAACAGCAGGGACCAATGTCTCAGCGCCCTGTGGGGCCCAGAGTGCCTCCCAAATGCAGCCTGCGGCACCAGGACGTTCCAGGCCCTGGAAGGAGCTGCCCGCGCCCCTCTCAGGAACCGGGGAACCAGGGTGGGGACAGGGAGAGGCCCCCGTGGCCGCGGCCACCACGCCGCTGCGACGGGCCAAGGGGTCAGGCCGCAGGGAGCCTTCCCCACGGCGGGGTCACGGCCTCCCCACCACGGCACCACGGAGCAGCAGCCACGTTCTTGGTAACTTTCTGTTTTATTGCCAAGTTCAAATTTACCAGGAAGTTCCAGTTTTCATTTCCACCCTTGGGTTCGGTGCCCACAAAGCATGAGTCACGCCGGCGAGGGCAGGTACTTCCCTGGAACGGTCCCTTGGCCCGGAAGCGGGAGGTTTCCCAACCCTGCTCCTCCTCGGGACGAGAATTATTTACATATTTTCATCTCAGAGGAACATAAGGGGCCCTGATGGTTTATGCCCAATGTCAACATGACTACCTTAAATGTTTCTTATTTATTGCGTCTAGAGAAGATGAGAATCCATCCGTTCACCCCGTGCCTTTGTTTCTAACTGTATCGTGAGACCCTAGAGAAACCTAGTGTATGTCTTTAAAGAGGTCTGTCTCTCCACTCCCGCCTGGGGGGCTTGCGAACGCGGGTGTTGAGGTGGGGGGCTGCCTTCTGCAGAGAGTGGGGAGCAGCCGGGCCGGAGGGAGGGAGAGGGAGCGAAGGCGAGCAGGGGCGCAGGCCTGCTCCCCGCCCTTCATCTGCCCCACATTCCTGCTGCAGCTTTGGGGCTGGTCCTGGGGAGCTCCCGGCCTCGCCCCGTAGGACCCTCGCTCACTCGGGTCCCAAAGCTAGATTGAGGCCAGCTTGTCTCCACGGCAACTTTCAAAGCTGAGGTTTGGGGGCTTACGCGGCCAGCCCTGCCCCTGGCTTGGCAAACTCACTGGCCCCACTGGACTTGTGGGGGGTGGGCCTGGCCCCTCTCTGTGTAGGGACGTGGAGGTGGTAGGTTGGGTGGGTTTGCCGAGGCCGACCCCAGAAATCGGAGTCCAGGAGATTCATGGTCCCCACCCCTGCTCTGCCAGGGTGCCTGGCTCTGCCTCTCTCTGCCCGACCCTGGGGCCCAAGTGCCCTCGGCCCGGGCTGGCCTGCCTCGGAGCGCCCCGCTGTCAGGTTTGCGGGCCGCTCCTGAAGATGCGGCCATGCCCGCTGCTGCCACCATGGTCAGGACCCCGCAGGGCTGGCCCTTCATCAAGGCCAACCTGCTTTAGAGCCCTGACCTCCTCCCCCTCCCCAGCAAGGTGCCTGGGAGCCACACCTGAGGGTGTCCCGCTGAGGCTGCCTTGGGGAGAGGCCTGCCCTTGGCCATCAGCACCTTCTGTTCACCCGCTCTCGGAGGCAGGGCCGTGGTCCTGGCTCACAGCCCCAGCAAGGCTGCCACAGGGCTGTCACAGGGCCGCCCAGGCACGCCGTGCTCCACCTTCTCCCACCCTCTCCTTCAGCGCTCGGTGGCCACGAAGCCACTGGGAGTCACAGGGCTCTGGGTGGCAGGCAGGCTGGTGGTCCGGGGTGGGGGGTGCTGGGTCCACCCGGGTGGGCTTCTTCCCGATGATGCCACGGGGCTGCGACGTTACTCACCTTCTACTTCTGCCCCAGAGTCACAAACCAGGGTGCCAGCCTGCTCTTCCGTCCCAGCGAAAAGTCGCATAGAACGTGGGGCTGCTGACATGCCCCTTCTCCTCATGGGCACCCGGACCCCTTCTCCCGTCCCACCTGCCTTTCCTTCCGGGGGGGGGGCTCTCCTGGAGGGGCACGGCCTGGGCCCGCCTGCCGGGGCTCCTGGGATTTCTGCCTAATCGGCTTCCTTTTCCAAGCCGCGTCTCTTCCCTGTTGAAGTTGGGTGGGCACACCTACATGGGGGGCTTCTGACGGCGGACGGCCCATCCCCATGGGCACGACGCCCCTCCTCTGCGTGACGGGAGGCAGAGGCCCAGCCTCGGCAGGCCCTTGTGCATCAGCAGGATGAGGGAGGCCAGTAAAGCCGGCAGTCCTTGAACAGGTGAGGACTTAGAGGCCTGAGGCCTCCCGACACGCGGGCACAGAGGACAGTTCGGAAGGTCTCAGCGCTGCCCAGAGAGAGGCGAGGGTCGCGAGGCTGTGCCTGTCACCGAAGGTGCTCTCTCAGATGCGTCGGAGAACCGGCCTGCGTGCGTCCAGCTCAAATGGAGAAGCAACTGGGCAGGGGTGGGGGGTGGGGCTCATTTTTAAAAAGAAGCTTTCGTCTCTGCAGGGGCAGCCGAGCCCTGAGCTCCCTGGACAGCTCCTCGAGCCGGGGGCGCTCCTGCAGCGGGGTCCCCGCCCCACGCCTGTGCGCACACATGGGGGGCGCAGGCCATGCAGAGGTCAGGCCCCTGGCCTTTCCTGTCCATCACGGCCGCGGGGCCGCACGGTCCCAAGTGGTTCTTTCCAGCCAGATAGAGACGGCAAGATCTGAAGGTGGCGCTGGGCAGAGGTCCCGACTGGCTTTAGTCCGGAGACTCGAAGGATGGGTCCTGAGTGGGGAGCCGGCCGCGGCGGCCCCTTTCCCGGGAAGGTCCTCCGGGAAAGCAAGGCCCCTACCATGCCCGAGAAGCATCTGGCCCTCTCGGCTCTGTGTGTACCTGAGAATTCGTATATCTCCCTTAGGTTTGTTTAAAAAATAATCTGAACTTTCCAGGAAGTTCCTTTGATCATTCCACAGGCTTGCAGAGTTAGTGAGTCAGAGAGAAGTAAGAAAGTGGGCAAAGCCAGACTGAGAACTTGCGAACAAAACACTAGGAAGTTCAAGGGAAAACGAAAATGAAATCTTACCAGTAATATCATACTTCTAACATGACGTCAAACCTCAGGGCTGAGGATTTTTTTTTGGGGGGGGGAGAACGTTTTCTTTTAAATAGACGCTTTTTAAGTAAAGGCTTTTCATCTGCTGCCAAAAGCTGAAATAAATATCCAAAGGAGATGCTTATCGGAGTCTGTTTCTCTACAAATTTCTAGCCGAAGTGACTTGGTCCGCGTCCCCCGTGCACTCCGGGCATGGTGGCCAAGCAGTTTGCAGACTGGAGCGGCCGGCTGATGAGGTGGTGTGGGGGTCCTGACACCCCAGGGGCACCGGTCTCCTCCCGTCACCTGGGTGTCCCCCCCAGGTCCAGCCTGCTCTCCAAGAGGCGCAAAGTGAGACAGAGCGTCAAACGGAGCAAAGGCGCACGGAGCAGGTCGCAGACATGGTGCTGGGGCTGCGGGGACTGGGGGGCGCTCCCGATGTGTCTCGGAGTCAGCTGTACTGGGTCCCTCCCAGCGGGGCCACACACACACACACACAGGGAGGCAGTTCGGCGCCCGCTCAGTGCTCAGGGGGGCCCGCCGGCTCCTCGCCCAGTGTCACTGAGGCCGGCACAGATGCTGGGGGGATGGCGGTGAGGGTGCGGAGGCTGTGGGAGTCGACCGGAGGGATGAGGGTCAGTGACTCCACGCTCAGGGTGTCGGCAGTGTCCTCACAGAGCAGGGAGATGGTGGGCTGCTGGGCAGGGATGAGGCTGGGGGACAGGCTGACTGTCTCCCCCTCTGCGCTCCTCACCAGGCTCCGGCTGGGCCCGGCATCTGCTTCTGTTTCGCTGACGATCACCAGCTGGTTGGGAAGGTTAGGCTGAGGCTGCTCCGTAGTTATGGGGTCATCTGGGCAGGGGGGGAGAGAGAAGAGGGGAACTCAGTTCGAAGGTGCTGTGCTCAGGCTGGCACCCTCTGCTCCCGTCCTGAACAAAGGCCCAAGGAAATCTGGGTGGGAGGTGGGGGTGTGGGGGGAACACCTGGTGTCCCCTTCCTCCGTCTGGGGACACAGGAGCTGGGAACGCCAGTCTTACCTAGGCCTGGGGAGAAGCCTGCCAGGGCCCAGGGTTCTTCTGACTTGTGACGTGAGAGGAAAATGAGGGGCTGGTGCAAAATCAGCGAGGGGATTATGGGGCCCAGGGAACGGCCCCAGGCGGGATCTCCATTAGGGACAGTCTTGGACCACCTGCCTGGTGATAAATACAAGTTTGAGGAGAAGATGGGCTTGGGTGTGCGGATCACATCAGGCCATTTCCATTTACCCGGTGACATTCACTCAAGGAGGGATTCACTATAATATTAAAAAAAAAAAAAAAAGGGAATCCTACAGAACTTTTCAGCTCACAAAACCAAACCAAAACCTCAGACTGCGGTTTGTCTCCTGCTCCTTCTCTCAGAGCGGAGTTAGCAGCCAGCAAGGGGCTGTTACGGCCCCGGGGGGCCACTCCTCTCCTTATCTGTCCCTACAGGGGTCGTGGGGAGAAACCGCGGGAGGAGGCGGGCAGGAGAGGCTCCAGCCACACAGAGATTTTTGGAGCCGCAATTTCTTTTTTGGGGTGCTCTTCAAATGCTTGATTGGACCACAGACAAATGGCCGATTTGCTTTCCAATGACGAGCGAGCCTGGACAGGACCGGCAGCTGGGTCCGGGGCTCACGGGGGACAACATCTGCCCGGTGTTGCACGCTGGGACTCAGAGCGTCAGCAGGAAGGCCGTGGGCACCTCGCCTGGAAAGCAAATGTGGCGTGTGCGGCCGAGGGCGGTGTGCCCCGGGAAGGACGGGAGGCTTACTCTGGTCTATGGGATTCCAGGTTAGGTGGTTTTTTTTTT
The DNA here is from genome assembly GCA_004023785.1 of Mungos mungo. Classification (NCBI taxonomy): domain Eukaryota; kingdom Metazoa; phylum Chordata; class Mammalia; order Carnivora; family Herpestidae; genus Mungos; species Mungos mungo. Next base: position 30,433 of record PISW01004939.1, read on the forward strand.
TTTTTTTTTTAAGGTAAGCCAAAACAAAACTGCAAACTGAACAGACAAAGCAAAAGAATGGGAAAACCAAGAGCAAAATAAAACCGAAGGGCGAGGAGAACGGGATGCGGGAGAGGAGGGATCCCAACGTGGAGAGAAAGCACAAGCAACGGACGGAGTCTCCCGGAAGATGACCCAGGATTTCTTCCTGCCAGGCTCCTGGGCAAGGCAAGCTCTCAGAGACCCCTGCCGACTCCTTCCTAAGGCCTTTCCGTTCTCCTTCCTTTTATCATCATCGTTATTGTTTATTTATGTAAGAGAAAGGAGGCCCAGAGAAAACCCGCTGCTGAGGGCTCTGGGTCTGCCCTTGCCCTGGGCCGGGATGGAGGGGTGGCTGCGAGCACGGGTGGACACTGGGGTGCGGGGTGTGCGCGGAGCCGGGCACGCGGAGGCAGCACTCCACGCGTGTTCTGGTCTCCCCCAATCTCCGTGACTTTGCTGCATTCGACAAGGACGCCCTTGTGGCACGGGCTCGCGGTGGCCTCCACCGCACCTCCAGAGGCGGAGGGGTGGGGGGCAGGTCTACGGGCCTGTGCATGCGTCCGAGACTAAGCTTAGCTGCCCAAGAGGCAGCAGAGACGACGAATTCTCCAAGCGGCACCCGGGTGCCATCCGGAGACCGCGCTGGGGAGGGACTTCCTTCACTTTCCTGCAAACTTCTGTGTGAGAGTTCCCTCTTTGCCCACCCCCTGCATTTGCATGCAGATATTCAAAAAAGCTGGCAAATCTTTCCCTGATCCCTAGCGGGGGATTTTGGTGACAAGAACGATCAAGGATATGGGACATTTGCCATCGAATACATTAAAAAATACAAGCCAACCAACTAATGATACGATACCACACACAGAATTGGTTTCTTCGAGAAAAGAACCAACAGTCGCTTTTCTTTTTCCCCCTTAAAAATAAACTTTTTCAATTGTTTATGGGAAAAAAGAACCTTTCACCCATCGCCCCACACCACCTTTTTTTTTTTTTAAACAAGGAACTGCTTTCTGAATGTGATCTGCAAGCATATCCATTCGAGGGGGATGAAAAGAAGGACTTTCTCCCCAGGGAAAAATTAGCCCAAGGGTTAATTTTCTGGCCCAGGGCTGGGCTGTCAGCGTTACCGCTGAGACCCTGTTTTGCTGACCAGGTTTTCAGCGTGAAGGCCGCAAGAAGGGGCCTGGCCCTGAAAATGAGAGATTCGGAGAACATTCTGGTTTCCTGGCCAGGAGCCGGGGAGAAGAGTGGAGGCCTGAGCCGAGGTCCTGGACGTCCAGGTTTCCGTGAGAGCCACTGGGCCTCCCGCGGCTCTGCCCTTTGCTGACACCAAGGCAGCAGGTCCCTGCGTCCCTGGCCAGCACCCTCAGGAGCTCTGGCTCTGGGGCAGGGGCTCAGCGGGGCCTTGTCGGGTGACAGTTTCCAGGAAATTTTTGGGGTTGTGTGCTCAGGCTGGGAGGGTTGGGGGAGGGGGTGCAGCAGAGCATAGCAGGTCCAGGCAGAGCTCAGAGGGAGCAGTTTTTAAATGCAAAAGAAGGCAAAAGACTCCTGACTGCAAGCACAGTGGGCCAAGCAGAAGGCACGCACGTGGGAAACCCTGAAAAAAACTGTGGAAGGTGGGGAGGCAGCAGCAATGGACCCCTACAGAGCGAGCAGCAGGTGGCCAGCTGGAGGGCTGCCTGTAAGAAGGGGTGCCCATGGAGTCACACCCATCAGGGCTCAGGAAGGAGCTGCTTTGCTTTGGCCTCTGGCCAAGAGCTGTGGGGGGGGGGCTGCGGGGGAGCGGTGGGGAGAGGTAAGAAAGAAAAAGGAAAAAGAAACTACTTGGATTCTTCCTTGGTCGTTTTTTCGCCAGTTCCACTGCTCAGCCCTCGTGGCCTAACCCAGGGGGCCCCCGCGGGGACTGGGCTGGAGCACCCCCACCAGCTCGCACTTCCCAGCTGGTTTCCAGGCTGCCGGGGCTAGAGGGGCGGAGGGCCGGGGGTCGGTCCTCAGCCGAGGCGAGGCCGCGAGGAGGAGGGGACTGGGGGAGTGTCCTCTGGTCCCCGCGGGCCGGGCAGGCTGACGGGGGAGACCTGCCTGGATCGCCTGTGAGAGCTGCCGTGAGCGCTGCCGTTCGAAGCACTAAACCCAGTGGCCGCCGTGACTGTCGGCCTCCGACAGGCTGAACACGCGCCGGCGTCCTTTCCTGCCACTCCTGACTAGAGGGAAACACAGCGACAGGTCACAGAAAGCCTTCGACAACGGGACAGAGAGGGGGCGCAGCGCAGCGGCGGACGGACACCAAGCGTGGAGAGTGCGCGAGGGGAGCGTGGCAGGGCCCCTGCTCACAACGCTGGGGGGCGCCTGGTCCCCGAGCTGGCAAAGCCCCCCACTCCGGCCCACCAGGACGAGACGTGGTCAGGACCGCTGGGGACGCAACCCTCTGCCTGCACGCAGGGCTCAGTCGAGGGTAAAGACGGCGAAGGTTCTGACCCGCTGGAAAGGAAGGACTTGGGGCCATCGTGATGCGTGGCGTCGGCGGGAAACCTCCAGGGACATAAGAACAGTAGCACAAACTGGCAGTTGGGACCAAAGCCCTGCGGCCCTGGGACAGTGTGGGGCGGGGGGGTGTGTGGTCGGGGGGCCAGGAGCCAAGCCAGCAGGGGGAACAAGCAGCTCTCTGGGCCCAACTGATGGGGCTGGGGGTCCTGATGTCACCACACCGGAGCCAGCAGTACAGCCCGCGCGCTCTGGGAAAGCCCTGGATGGGTGAGGCGCTCCGGACCCTCCGCTCTCCGGAAGACACGCAGCTGATGGGACCCTCTGGAAACCGAGACGGAGCCTCAGCAGGAGGGAAGGCCTGGGGCTGGGGGCCGAGCGGCCGGGCTGGGCTCTGACCCCTGCAACAGAGAGTTTAGGAGCATCCCCGGGGGACGGAACCTCTGGAATCAAACTTGGGATTAGAGCAAAGCTGAAAGTTAGGTCGCACGACACAATGTGAAAATACCTAATGCTGCTGCGCTATGGGCTGAGAGACGGTGAAAATGGCCCACGTGACTGTAGGTGTGATTTAGCATGGTGGAAAGAATTCACCGTCACGGAGAAGACTGGGGAGGGAAGACAGGCTGCGTGGCTCAGGCGTTCTGTCCCTACAGCCCCGCCTGACTGGTGACTGGGCCTGGTGACACGCAGGTCAGGCTTGGGCTGTGTGGCCCCCGGTGGGCCCAGAAGGGACTGTGTGCTGCGGTGAGGGCCATATGTTCAGACAGCCCAGGGAGCAGGGGAGGATGGGGAGAGTGGGACCCCGCCCCTGCCAGGCTGTGACCCTGGGCCCCTCCTTCCTCCTGTGAAACCCCAGAGACAAGTCAAAGTGCTCTGTGATTCCACGGGCCTTCCAGAGGGGCGACGGAGGGAGCAGGCCGGCCTTGACTCTGACTTCCTTTTGTAACGGACCGTCTTCTTTCCTGCGCGGAGCCGCTCACCCAGAACGCGGGTGAAACAGAGTTCATGTCTGAAGGGTGTTCTTACCGGAGCCCCACAGAGAGCGTACGTGTGCCAGCGTGCGGGGGTGACCGCGTGCGTGTGCATGTATGTGCGTGCGTGCGTGTGTGTGTGTGTGTGTGTGTGTGAGTGAGTGAGAGAGAGAGAGCCGTAACTCAGGACGTATTTCCGGAGTGGTGCTACTGGCCCCACATTTGATTCCAAATTGGGTCTGTTTTCTCTCTTCTGCTGTGTGTTCCCTACGATCTCAGTTCCTCAAAACCGTAACGTGTTTCAGAAGAGACACCCTGTGAATCCCGTCCCTGGAATTTTCTCGCCGGGGAACAAGCTGAGGCCTATCAGGCCTGATGAGCGGGTGATGAGGCGCCAGGTTCCGGAGGCTTCCGCGGCCCAGGGCAACGCCTCTCCCCAGGAAGGCTCAGGGGTCTCCCGGGACGGCGTCGACTCACGCGTTAGGCATTAAAGCCGGACACTCATTCTCTCTGCGCGGCCGTCACAGGTCAGTAACAACGAGAACTAATATCCTTGCTTCCACCTCCTTCGGGTCGGTTTGTCTGGGTACCAGGGGCTCCAACTGTGATCTTTCCTTCCACTGGGGGCGTCTCTTGGCCCTGATGTGAGGGCCAGCCCCGGCAAGAAGGCCACTCACTGGCCCCCACACTCCGTTCCCTGCATGTGAGGGAGACTGAGAAGCAGGTGCTCCAGCACAGAGGGCAAACGAGGGACTCTCCAGGCGGTCCCTGCCCCTCCCTGTGGTGAGGGGCCCTCAGCCCTCACGGGCACACGGACAGTCCCTCCAAAACAGACTCTGTCTGGGAGGACAGAATTTGCAGGTGGACCCCAGGGACAGGGGGAAAAGGAATCATCCTGTCTCCTGCCAAAGGCCACCTCAGCCTGGCTGGGCCTGTGTGGGTCCCAGAGGCCACCCCGTCACAGAGCCCCTGTCCCATGAACCCCTCAGCCTCCGGCTTCCATCTCCGGTGCGTGGTCATCTGCTGGAACGTGGCCTCCCCTGCTAGCCTGCGCCCCGCACGTCACTACCCTCTATCCCCGGTGCCTGCACGGAGTGGGGACTCCACTAAAACTGCTGGGTTAGAAAAGTTAGTATGGCGGGGATGGGGTCTCAAGGCTGGCAAAGAGAAGATGCGAGAGGCGCCGGACCCGAGGACCACTCCTGGAGGGGCCCTTCGTGAGATCAGGTCTGATATCCACAAAACCCCCGTCACTCAGACTCAGGACCCCATGGGAAGCCGAGAAAATCTGTGTTTGGGATAAACACGGGCCTCCTGCAAACCCAGGCAGAAAACGTCAGGGGCCCTGGGCCGGACAGAGGGCTGAGGCGGAAAACAACTGAGCATCGAAAGAGGTCCGTGCCCTCCTTTGGGGACACACCCCTTTGGGTTGGCAGAGGAGATGTGGCCCCCTGGGGTCCACTTCGTTGCTGATTTTGGGGGACTGCCAGGCGTCCCCACGCAGGGGCACACAGCCCAGCCTTGGCTGACTGGGGCTGCACAGTTTCCAGGGCCTCATGGGCTGTGGCTTTTCGTTCGGGTTCTAGAGCAACCCTGCCCATGGGAAGGAGACAGGCATATGCTTCAGGGCTTCCCCCTCACCCTGCCTAGATCAGAACACGGGTCTCTGGAGCACCGCACGGAGGCACCGGAGACGGATTCAGGAGCCGCGTGGCTATTCCACTGGGTTCTTCTGGAAGGCAGAACACGGGTTCTGGGGCTCCCGCGTGGGATCCTCCGCTTGCTGGCTGCACAGTTGAGGCTGAGCTGCGCGATCTCTCTGAGCCCCCGGGGTGTCTCAACAATGGGCTGTTGGTCAGTGTTTGTGAGCAGGCGGCCCGGCCCGTGGGGGGTGAGTGGGGTCTCCGGGGAGGGAGAGCCACTGGGACCCACGGGCAGGTGCACACCACGTAGCACATACACGCGAGACGGCCGTGCAGGGTGCCCTAGACACACGGACTGCTAAGACCCTGTGAGGGTCGGACCTGGCTTTCAGGGGTGTCCTGGGGTCATTCCAGGTTTCAGAACCACAGAGAGTCTTGTCCCTTGATGGATGGCGTCTCTCGTGTGCTTCCCCAACTGAATACCTGACCGGGCAAAGTGTGGCTTCGAGAGCAAACTGTGCTAACTGTGGCTGTGAAGGGTCTGGCAGCCGCTGCCCACGCCGGGAACCTCCAGGACTCCGAGGCTCGGGAAACACAGGGAGGGATGCTTCCGGGTCCACACTGTGTCCTCAGAAAGCGTGTCCTCCTCGGAGGACAAGCGGCCCCTTTACTGACTGGGCCACAGCTGTTTTCTGCTGTCCGGGCTGGGTGGGCTTTGAGGGGAGGCCCTGGTCCAGCCTGGTGCCCGGCTGGCCCTCCAGAGATGCAGCCTTGGGCTGACTGTGGCCAGGCCCTGCGGGCGGAAAGTGTAGTGCGGTGGCAGCACAGGGCCGGCCTTTGCCGGTCAGGGACTCAACACCAAGGGGACGCTCCGGGCCAACACGAAACCAGGAAACTGGCTGAAAAGCACGAGTCCTGACCCACCGTGGCTCCCTTCCATCCTCCGCCTCCTGTCCTGCACGGCCTGGCAAGCCGCTGGGAAGATGCTGGAAGCTTCTGGGTAGGCCTGTCCTTACGCGGAGCATGGAAACCTCAAGGGCCGTTCTCTGGATGGACCCGGGAGGCTGAAGCCCAGCCTGGACGCTGTCAGGGAGACACAAATGGACTCCTGCAGCCGGGGACTCATGACAAGGTGGAGCTCGTGGGTGCTGGTGCCTTCTCCTTCCGGCATCAAGAGCTGGTCCTCAGTTAAGAGTCAAGTACAAGTTGCCAGGCAGGTGGGCCCTTCGTGGGGGCCTGAGTTATTTCAGCGTCTGCAGAGATTTGGACAGGCAGGCTGGGCCGCAGGCTTTTACTGTCAGGCAAGCATAAAAAATGGGGACTCACGCACTAACCTTGGCAGCCCTGCTGGGGACGCCCCGAAGAGCCTGACCATCACTTACCGACAGCAGGGGCCTGGCTACCTGACAGCCAGGCTGAGAGCCGCTGCGTTTCTCAGATGAAGAGACCTGTCACTGGCACCATGCAGGGACGGTGGGGGTAGGGACGCGGGGGCCGAGGGAGGCCAAGAGAAAAGAGACTCGCGTTCCGGGGACCCTGAGCCTCGGGGGGGAAGGTGCAGAGCTGGCGCCCAGGGCTCAGGGGAACGTCCGTAAACACGGGCCTGGTTTTGATGATTTGGGGCTTTGCCGGTTTTAGTTTTAGACGGAGAGGTGCACGGCCCGTTTGTCTGCGTAGCTGCTGTCTGTGCTTCTTAAAAACGAGAGCGAAGGATACGCAGCTCCACCGGGCAGGGACCTCAGCCGAAGCGGGACCGGAAGTGTATGTGTGCTGGGGCGCACACAAGGCGGACGCGGCAGAGTGCACATGCAGGCAGCACGCGGGTGCACACAGAGGCACACAGACACACAACCCTGGTCCCCACAGTCGGCGCGAGACTGGGCTTCGGAGGACGGTGGAGGGCAGCTCTGGGCTTCCGGAGAAAACTCCTGCTCAGCGTCCTGCTGTGGGCCCGGGAATGGCAGCAAACACACAGCCAAGCTCGGATCGGGCTCAGAAGGAGCTCAGACAAGGCAGGTGCCTCCCCGGAGCTGGGATGGGGGCGGGGGGCGGAGTGGAAGGGGGTCTGAGCGAGGTGGCTTGAGGGTGACCCTGCCGTCTGGGCCTCGTGAATGTCAATAGTGGCTGGAGGTAATGGATGACCGCAGGAGGACGGGGCCCTGAGCCAGGCTGGGTTAACTCTTTGCTAGGGCACCAGAGGCTGAAGATTCCAGAGAGGAGCGGGCCCCAAAGGAGATGGTGGGCCCTGGTGCTGGGGAAACGAGAGCCGGGGCCCTTCATCTCCTCGCACCACGGGGACACGCGGCCGTCAGCCTGCCCCACCCGTCCACAACCCAAGAGTTTGGTCGGGTGCCCCTGAAATGCGACAGGCAAGGGCTTGGGACGGGACCCTGAAGGAACAGAGAAGCACAATGAGGGTCCGCAGATGAGGGTGCAGGCCAGCGTCACAGGGGGCTCCCCAAACCAGAGGCGCCTGGGGCCCTCCAGACCCACAGAGATGTGCTGCTGGAGCGGCAAGCCTTATGCACCATCGGGCCCCCCGCCCCCAGCACCCCCGCCTGGGCCCCGCTCTTCCGGCCGCATGCGGGCCTCACACAGCCTGGTGCGTTTCTCCCGGGACCTCAGCGCAGTGAGGCGCTCGCAGCGAGGGGCTCATGGGGCGCTGAGAGCACAGGGGGCATCCGCTCACCCATCTCAGGGTCGACGCCCCGCTCACGGGGGCTGCCCACGCTTGCCTGCGCTTGTACGCGGTACAGGAAGGCGAGAGACGCCTCTAGCACGTCCTGACAGACTCTCAAGAGGCGGGCCTTGGGCACTGACGGCCAGGCTGCCCCATTTACAGAGGAGACTGGCATGTTACGAAGGAAAGAAAAAATCAGCCTGGATGCAGTGCTTCTGCCAGTTTGAAACAACCCCACTGGGGAGACCCCTCCTCATGGAGGTGACAATGGGGCAGATTCGGGCTCACCGTCCGTCCCCTCCAGCTCTGCGGTCAGGCAAGACCTGCCGGCTGGGGGGCCAGCCTGCAAGAGGAGGCACTGCTTCCCGGCTGGGAGCGGCACCAGCCCTGCCTGTGGGCAGTGTCTCCTCAGGACGAACGCAGAACCCCGAGCGGTGGTGTCCCCAGACGCGGGTGTCAGCGGTCTCGAGGCCGAGGGTCACAGAGCGCCCCTCCCCCCGCCCCGCCCCATGTCCCGAGGGCAGTACCTGACGGGCTCTGGACGGCGGAAGGGGTGGACGACGAGCTGGCGCCTGCAGAGTCACAGTGGCTGGTGCTCCCGCTGCCGCTGGGGCTCCCGCTGGCCGACGGCGGAGGCGAGGACAGGGACTGTGAGCCGTGCTGGTTGATGCACTGGGCCACGGCAAAGCCTGCAAGATGGCGGTGAGGTGACCAAGCAGGAAGAAACACACTGGCCCCAGCCGCGTGTGGGACCCCCGCACCTCAAACGTGGGGCTGGGGGCCTTCACGTAAAGGCCACCGCTAACCAACCCAACCCAGCACCTTGAAGTCCGGGTCCGCTCCCGAGAATGAGCAGACCTCTCTGGTCACACCTGGACACGTTTGGGAGCCATTTCAAGGAGGAGGGTGCAGCCGGCCAGAGAGCTGAGCGCTGGGGGCCATAAATCTGAGCGTCCGATGGAACAAAGGCCTTGCTGATGATCCCACCGGACTGAGCCACCCAGGCGCCCCTATTTACTTATTTTTTGAAAGAGCACATACCCACGTGTGCGAGCCGGGGAGGGCCAGGGAGGGAGAGAAAAATCCCTAGCAGGCTCCGCGCTGTCAGTGCAGAGCCCGACACAGGACTCAAACTCACAAACTGTGAGATCATGACCTGAGCCGAAGTTGGATGCTTAACCAACTGAGCCCCCCAGGTGCCCCTTCCAGTGTCACAGTGTTTAGGCTCTGCTTTTTGTTCCCGTGACCTAACCGGTTCCATAACTGGAGGCCTGCAGCTCCCCCTCCCCTTCACCCGTTCTGCCCACGCCCCACACCCCTCCCCTCTGGCACGCAGGGTCTGTAATTCTACCCCGAGCCAGGCCCTCCGGGTTTTGCCCTGTAAGGGCAGGGGGCTGGGTGGCCCTGCGGGAGCGTGGTGGGTGGACTCCCCAGCCTCGCCTCCGTGGAGGGCAGGGCTCCCCACCCCCAGCCTCCTGCGGGGGTTTGCCGGCGGGGAGAATGGCAGGACGGGTGTGCAGGGGTTCCCAGGGAGCCCCAGGACGCGGTTCACTGTTTTTGGGGCGGAGGGGAGGCTCCGGTGAATGATGGCAAACACGGAGGCGAATCCAGACGCCAGTCCGGATGAATCCCAGGGGGCCGCCAGCCGCAGCCCCGCGGCACCGGCTCTAGAGTTGCTTACTTCTTAATCACTTCAAGTGGTAAACCCCCAAGTTTACAAGCTGTTAACTTGACTCGAAAATGAATCACGCCTTAACAAATCAAAACGTCAAGACGGCTTTTCCGGAGCTGCTTATTTATCGGCGTGACGAACACGGGGGCCGGCAAGAGTGGTAACAGGGTTGGGACCCAGCGTTTTATGCTTCCGACGATGCCCTGGCCAGAAAGAACTGACGGCGTGGCTGCCACCAAGGCCATCTCCTACCTCTGAAGACACACGTCTTCTCTCTCACGCTCTTTAAAGCTCTGGTTTAGGGGCACCTGGGGGGCTCAGTCGTTGAGTGTCCGACTTCGGCTCAGGCCATGATCTCGCGGTTCATGAGTTCGAGCCCCACGTCGGGCTCTGTGCTGACAGATGGGAGCCTGGAGCTGCTTCGGATTCTGGGTCTCCCTCTCTCTCTGCCCCTCCCCCGCTCATGCTCTGTCTCTGTCTCAAAATAAAATACAGACATAAAAAAAAATAATCCCTGGTTTACTGCCAGAAGACACCTGGGACGGGGTGTGTGGGGTGGCAGACGCGATGCTGAGGTTTAGCCAGGAGACTAAAGTTCCTTCCTTTGGGGAAGAAGGCAGGGTCAGTATTGTGTACCTTTCATACGTGCTGAGAATTAAACAGAAAAAAAAATCACCAACTTCGGATCCCACCTGTTGGCAGGGTGGAGGGGAGCAGAGGCGAGTGAATACACCCTTGCCCTGCTGGCTGCTGCGAAAACGCCCCTCCCGCCTCTGCCCTGCTGCGTACTCCTCTCTCCCCTCCCCCTTGGGGACCCAGCAAGGCTCACTGATGTTTTCTTTTTTCTTCTGCTAGGTGCCCCGATTTCTCCCCGTCATTTCAAGGGGCTCCTCCCCAAACTGAAGCGGCGAACACTTTGAGAGTGAGTCTGCCATGTCTGAGAGTCAAGGAAGGCTCTGGAAAGAACTCGGGGGGGGGGGGGGCGGAGCGCCTCTCCGCCAGTCCTTGCTTCACCTCTGCTAGGCGGTTCTTGATGAACCAACGTTGGTGGAAGTGCCCGGGGGCTTTCTGGGCTCGAGTCACAGGCACGCGGGCGGCCAAGCCCTTGCCGGCACAGCTGTGCCGGACGTCACGGGGCAAGGGCCCAGGCCCCCAGCAGATAAAGCTCCTGGCTCCCCCTGAGTGTGTCTCAAGAACAGACTGCGAAATGCGTGTCAAAGGGCGTAGGATCTGCATGCCATCGGACGGATTCCACATCTAGAACTTTACGGTGTGGAAGGCACTGTGGGCGGGCGTTCAGAGCACCGGGGCGTGTGCGAAAGGCCCAACACACAGGGAAAGGTCTGGGGAGGAAAGGTCAGGGACAGGCAGGCCCGCACAAACGGCGAGACGCGTCCCCTGCTTTCCAGGAGTGCGCACGGGTGTCCCAGGGGCAGCCCGGGCCCTCCTCCTGCCCTCCAGCCCCCTTCTGCCAGTCATTCTGGGAGGATGAGCTCATGGGTTGACTCTCTGGCTTCGTCAGGCAGAGAAATACCACAAAAAGGTCAGCCTTCTATTTTAGGCCCACTGATAGCAGGAGCACTACGCTGGGAGTCAGAACCCCGAGTCTGGGTCCAAGCTCTGCCCAATGGCGGGGTGACCTCTCCTCTGCAGGCCTCCACGTCTTTATGTGAGAAACAAGAGAGGAAGTGAGGATCTCTGGGCTGAAGTGGTCAGTACTTTTTCCCTGCAGATACCATTTGACTTGAACCCTGCAGCCTTTTCCCGAAAACTATATGGTGACCGTACTCTGTGCACACCCGCTCTCTGGACAGGACACCCACCAAAGCTTTCCCTGTGGAGACGCGGGTGGGTTGCCATGTGAGTCCGGGTCTGGAGCTCACAGACATGTCTCGGGTCACTGACACTGTGCTTGTGGCCTCTCTGTTTTAGGTAGTACCTTCTGCACACGGGGAGGTTTTTATATACAAATCTGGACCTCTGGCTTTTTGAAAGACAGAAAGATCTAGGGGTGCCCGGGTGGCTCAGTCGGGTGAGTGACCGACTTCGGCTCAGGTTGTGATCTCATGGTTCATGGCTATGAGCTCTGCATCGGGCTCTGTGCTGACAGTGCAGAACCTGCTTTGGATCCTCTGTCTCCCTCTCCGTCTCTCTTTCTCAAAAAATAAATAAATAAAAATTTAAAAAAATAGGAAGATCTGGCATTCCGGGGCCCCAGTCCCAGGCAGCAACAACGGAGGGAGGGGCTGACTCCTTCCCGCCCCCCCCAGCCTGGCTTGCTTTGGGCCCCCAGGTGTTCTGCCTGTTACACTCTACTTACCCTTACGTTCTTGGTCAAAGCCCCAGGACTCAGGGGAGTTCCAAACCCCAGAGACCCGCTGTGTCAGCTCCCTCCCCAAACCCTACAACCACTCCCCACCCCAAATCGCTGGCAGGGCGGGCTGAGATGGGGCTGCCTGCCTCCAGCAGCCCACGTGGGTCCTGAGGCCGAGTGACCAGAACCACGTGCTCTCTGCCTCTGCCGCCGCCGGGACCTTCCCTGGGTCTGGAATTCTCCTTTGCCTCTTTTCCGTCTTCATAAATCCCTTCCGCAGGCTGTAAAGCTCAGAGGCAGCTTGGGTAAGAGCTGCTGCCCCCAGTGGGGTTAACTGCCCTCTGCTCTGGCTCCCGAAGCTGTTACAGGAGCTGGCCTTGCCCAGGGGGACGCAGGCCACACCCCTGCACGGACGCCTAGGTGGTCTGCTCCTCACTTAACAGGGAACACCTGGGATCCTCTGGGGTGGACAGGGATTTGGACGGTATTTCTGATACTCTGAGTTGTCTCCAAACACCCAATCTCCCCTTCTTTAGTTACAGGACCTGGCAGCCAGGCCTGCCCATGTGGCTAAGTTGTGGATAAGGAGCTAGAAATGAAAGTGGCATGTTGGATTTCCAGGAAGGCTTCTTAAAAAAAATGAGGTATGCCTTCCTCCGCTGGGCTTCCTGAAACATGGATGTGATGGCTGGAACTCCAGGAGGTCTCTTGGACCAGGAGGATGACTCATATTAGGGGTGACGGAGCTTGGAGCAGGTAGGGGCCTGGGTCCCTGATGCTTTGTGCGGTACTGGACAACCTCCACTTCCTCCCCTTGAGAGGGAAATAAACTTCTCGTTTGGGGCTTTTCTTTACTGTGGAGTTGACCCTAAATCTTAACTGACGGTTGCAAAAAAGCTTTATTAGTACAGGGATGTGAACTGAGCTTTGCAGGGACAGGGTCTAGCTGGTGTCCAGGGCTGGTGTGGGGACAGCTGGTCTGCACTTCCCGGAGGAATTCTGGGAGGGTGGGGTGAGCAGGAAGAAGGAAAGGGGTGACTGAGACGGGAGAGGGGACCTTCCACCCAGCCGCCTCCACCAGTCTTTAGGAGGCACTCCTTCAACGCTTTCCTTGTGTGGTGCAAGTGGAAAGCAGGGAAGGGATCGAGTTTCCGTCCGGGTTCACACCGGGCCAGGCGGAGACCATGCGGGAGGGCCAGGATCTGAGAGAGCAGACAGTGGGAAGGCTTGTGTGGGTGCAGCTGGAGAATGGGGTGGGGGGGTGGGAGCCGAAGGTTTCCCAATGTTTGAGGGGCAGGGAGGCCCCAGCTGACCTCCGATCCACCAAGAGCTGGTGCTATTTTGGACTGCAGTTCCTCCAAGGACACTGCTTCTGTGCCACCACTTCTGGTTAAAACCTAGAAGATGTGACAACTCCCAGAGCAACTGGGGGATTCCACGGGGACCCTGCAGAGGCCGGAGGGGAAGGAGCCCGGCTGGCCAGCCTACAGCTCACCCAGGAGGGGTTCGGCCCTCTGCGCAGTGGCGGGAGCCTCGCCCCACAGCCTCAACCCCTACGGACACTCTCACGTACTACCTGCCTCCAGGGAGGATATGAGGTGGCTTAGATCTTATTTTAGTTTTTTAAGTTTACTTATTTTGAGAGAGAGAGCAGGGCAGGGGCGGAGGGACAGAAAGAGAGAAAGACAGAATCCCCAGCAGGTTCTGTGCTGACAGCAGAGAGCCCGACGCGGGGCTCAAACTCATGAGCCGTGAGATCACGACCTGAGCCGAAGTCGGACACTTAACCCACCGAGCTCCCCAGGCACCCCGGTGGCTTCGATTTTAAAACCCAAACCCAAATGCCATAGATACTGAGCGCTGAAAGCCACTAAAACACAACCTGAATGACGAGACCCAACAGTGAATGGCAGGTGGGGGCTGAGAACCGCACCGGCCTGGCTCCCAGCTACGGGAAGCTGACGCCACCGCGTTGGCTCTGTGCTTCCTGGGAGCCCAGACCTCAAGGAAAAGCATCCCTGGTGGAATCCTGCTTGTGACGCACACGGGATCGCACACGAGGTTCCTGTCCCTGTACCCTCCTGGAAGACGCAGCCGCCTGCCTGGAGACGGGGCCCCACCCTGGAAGTGTAATGGGACCTCAGAGCGCTTCTCAAACATTTCCTCTTCACTGTCCTCGAGCTAGAAGTGGAGCAGCCCTGGTGGCCCGGTGCCCTGCCGGGGGTGGGCTTCCGCTGGCTTCTCTGGACGCCCAGGGCCCGGTGCCCTGCCGGGGGTGGGCTTCCGCTGGCTTCTCTGGACACCCAGGGCCCGGTGCCCTGCCGGGGGTGGGCTTCTTCGGATGCCCGTGCAGGTCCTGCCCGTGAACATCAGAGAGACAGCGGGCGGGTACCCCAAAGGCTGATCTACAGGCCGCAAGCTCGAGCACGGCCGGGACACGAGGAGGGGCCGTCGTGAAAGGCGGATGGCCCGCCCCATCGGCCACCTGTCCTCCCTTGTTCAGTTACGACGCGGGCTCTGGGAAAGGGCTCCCTGCTGTCGGGAGAATAAACCCGGCACTGGGCCATCTGGCCTCTGTGTCGGGGAGACAGGAGGGGTGGGCCAAGCCCCTGGGGACGGCGGGCAAGGCTGGCCCTCTAGCCTCTCCTGACGGCTGCTGCCCCGTGGCACGGGCCTTGCGGCGGCCGCTGCTTCCTGCTCTACAAGAGGATCTGGGTCTCTGGATTTTACTTAAAACCTCCTGGTTTTCAATACCGTTGACCACGTAATTCACATTCCATTATTAAACAAGACACAGCCCGGGCCGGCCACACGAACCAAGGGTGTCCCGCACCTGTGTGGGCCATGAGCGCCTGTGGCCGGGCGTCCGCCGCGCGGCCTCTGCGTCTGAACTACGTGCCTCGGAGCCGCTTTGGTCTCGTGAAGCTGTGCCTCACAGAAGCCCAGTGTTCCAGAACCCTCCTTTAGGAAAACGCTGTAACACTGCGAGGGGAGAGTGGCCCGCCCCAGTGAAAGCCACCGTTTACAATATTCACTCATGCTTGTTCCACACTGGAAAGCATGAAAGGAAGCCCACCGAGGGCCGACTCAGGAGAAGCGACCCGTGCACTTTCAACGTCCTCCAACGTGAACGAGGCCCGTGGGGCGAGGGTGCGCCCAGTTTGCCTTTCCATGCAGGTTTCCACGATGCAGTGTTCGTGTTTTCTCACCGCCCCAGCCTGCTGGGAAACAGTCACAAATCAGCATGCCTTGTGACCTCCTGGGCGTGGAACCAAAGATACCAAGCGTGGCTGCTGCCTAATTTCTTCGCTGGACGGTTCCTTCCCCAGCTCTGCCCTTCCCCTCCCAGTGCAGTCTGCCGGGTGCCGGGGCGGGAGGAGGGTGAGGGAGGACAGCGATGCCCAAGGGTGGTGGGGGCCGGGGGCCATGGGGTTGGGGCCACACCAGAAAAGCCACGTTACCCACGACTCTTCAAAGAGCCTGTACGTGGGGGACGGAGGAGGCAGGGTTCAGAGTCAAGGCCAAGAGTGATGCACCCACAACGGGCCAGGCCAGGCCTGGGTGCCCACCCCCGGCTCTTCCAAGGAGTTCACACAAAATGAAAGCATCTACCAGCACGGGTGCGGGGTTCAGAACCCTGCGGGCCAGCAAGACCCTTGGGCCCCCTGCCCCGGCCCTTACCGCCAGGACTCTGAGGCGAGGGGGACAAATCCAAGGGGCAAATCGGGCGCTTGGGCAAGGGGGCGTTTCTAATGCCTTTGAGCTGAGCTCAGCCTTTGGGCTGTGGCAGCTGCCAGGACCTGGGCTTCATTTGGGAGCCCCGGGCCCCTACCCGGCCCAGCCCTGGCCCTTTCCGGTGCTGTTACCGTCCGGGCATCAGTAAGCAGAGAGTTCCACATCAGTCTCTCAGCAAAGGCACTAGACAGCTCAGCAGCGGCATCTCGACGGCCTCTCTGCTAAGGAGGGAAGGGAACCAGGGCGGAAGAACAGGGGAAGGAGGCAGGTTAGACAACTGTGAGGGCGGACAGGGTCACTGACGCCTGACTCCTGTGGTCCCAGCGCCCAAGGGGCAGAACCTGGAGCCACTGGCCAGGGGTTGGGGGAGGGGGGTCAGTCTTGCTTGCAAAGGACGTCCCCCCACACCAAGGCTGTCACTGGCCTTAGGAGCGCCTGGTTCTTTCTGCCAAGTGGTTCATCTCACCAGCCCTGCTCCGTGCGCTCAGGCCACAGCGGGGCTGGGGCTGTGCCGACACGCACGCCTGCCTTGTGCGCAGCCCTAACGCACTCCCAGGGCACAGCCGTGCACCCTCGGCCCCGGCTGCATGTGCGTTTTGCCAGGACTCGGGCTCCGCAGTGTGGCGTGGCTCGCTTCTGCAGCTGGGCCCCGTCACCAACGCCCCTCCTACTGCGCGCTTTACCAGCCTGGGGGTAGGCCAGACTGACAGACGGCGACACAGCTGTTACACGTCCTCCACAGAAGAACTGGGGGTGCTCTCTGGAAGTACGCGAGTCCGACAGAATCAGGGGGTGTGTGCAGAGCCGCACAGAGAGATCGCGATGGATGCTGGCCCAGAACAAGCTCCAAAGCCAAACGCGAGGTCCTCGAGCAGATCAGGACTTACCGCCTTCTGTCGTGGCAGACCTGTGCGACCCCGGCAAGCAGGTGGCTGTATACACAGCTCTGTCACCTACTGGGGGGGGGGGGGCTTGAAAAGGGCACATACTTGGCTCTGGGCCTGGAGTGCCCGCTCCGGTCACTGGGGACGGGGGTAAAGAAAGCACCCGGGTCTGGGTGACCCATGGGCGCGTGAGAGCACACGGGAACCGTTTCACCTGCAAGCTGGCGATCACTCACGTGTCCAGGGGTGACAGCAGCACGCCTCAAGAGGCCGGAATGCGTTGATACAGTGTAAGCGTTCAGTTGGTACCAGTGGTTTTGATTACGTAACTGACATGCATAGTACCTAGAACTTGGGTCCAATGAGGCAAGAATTGTGGATTTTCATTTTTATGTGTCTTTCTTTTCTTTTCTCCTTTTTATATAACAATTTTTAAAATATATATATATATATTTTGAGACAGAGAGATGGAGTGTCAGTGGAGGAGGGGCAGAAAGAGGGAGACATAGAATCGGAAGCAGGCTCCAGGCTCCGAGCTGTCAGCACAGAGCCGGACATGGCATTGGAACTCACGAACTGTGAGATCACGACCTGAGCCAAAGTCAGACGCTTAACTGACTGAGCCACCTGGGCACCCCTCTTTTTCCTTTTTTAAAAAAAAGTTTATTTATTTATTTTGAGAGAGAGAGTGAGAGCATGAGCAGGGGAGGGGCAGAGAGAGAGCAAGAGAGAGAGAATCCCAAGCAGGCTCTACGTTGCCAGCACAGAGCCCGATGCGGGGCTCGAACTCCCAAACCATGAGATCATGACCTGAGCCGAAATAAGAGTCGGACGCTTCACTGACTGAGCCACCCAGGCGCCCCCACCATGTTTCCGTGTCTTTCCTTACCCAGGGGGTGTGTGGCTCAGCTCTCGGGAGAAAGCAGCACATCACAAAACAAGAGTCCTCCTCCTGTGATGGGTTGTGACTGAAGATTTTAGGAGTTAATTAGAGACAAAGATCCAAGTTTGAGGGATGAGAAGATGGGGTTCTTGTTATTTTCATGAGGAGTCTTCGAATCTCGTTGCTTACACTTGGGTTCAAGACACACGTGAATGTGTTCTGTCTCTGCTCCGGCGGAGCTGAAGGAAATCTTCTTGTGAAAGAAGTGCACTGGGACGCCCTCAAGGGAGGCGGGAAGGGACAGCCAGCTGTGCGTCCAGACAAGTGGCTTTCCCTGGGTCTCTGCTCCTCGGTCCCCATCACGTCCCGAGGAAGCCTGTGGGTCTGTGCACGCACGTGCTCCCTCCCCCGCTTAGAGTCCTCTTTCCATTTCCAAAAGGCAAACTGCTTCAACAAAACGCTTGGAAATGATCTCGGCGCTTAAGGGGGCGTGTGTCTCCTTGATGGAAAGCCCCGGGCCAGGGGGCTGGCGGGGGCTCGGAGGGGCTTCTTGGACGGGCCCGCTGCGCCCCGCTTTCCCTTTGTGCTTCCCTGCAAACGCTAAGCTAATGCGCTCGATGCTGAAATCACCCTGGCTCTTCTGCATTTGTAGTTTTCACTTATTTTTTTTTTAGTATTATTAATATTTCATCATAAAAGTATTGATTTCCTTTAACTAAGAGACTTTAAAGTTTGCTGCATCCTTAAGCATGATTTTATTATGTCTTGGGGCCAAATGTTTTTTCCTCCCCCCACTCAAAGGAATGCTTTTCCTTTTATATAATGTGTGTCAAGAAGAAAAAAGGAATTGATTCACAGAATTCTGCATTCTAGGCAACTTTGAAGGAAGGTATCTGGAAGGTAGACTGGATAGACATCTCCTAAACGTGCACCCAGGGTCTCACTGTTGAGTCTTTTTGTTAGAGGTAAGAGCCCAAGCACAACATTTATATTAAAATATGAGCCAGTTTTAAGAGGAGCTGAAATGGGGCCCTTATGACAACTCCAGACATGACCTTGAAGCTTAAAAAAATTCCTCGCAGGCACCCCAGGATTCATCAGAGCCCCACTTCTCACAGGGTCTTTCCTCCTCCTTCCTTTCAGAAAGCCAACAGAAGACAAGAAGACATACTGCTGGATGGGGTCACCTAGCAGACGCTTCGTCTCCCTCCCTCTCCGGGGCACCGGGGTCAGACCCCGGCTGCCGAGACTGGCAAAGGGCGCCCGGGTTTTAGAGAGCCCGCCCGGGACGCAGGCGGAGGGCACTGACTGGCAAACCAAACGAAGCGCTCTGAAATGTTTAAATATTGAACATCCTTCTTCTCCTTCCTCCACATTTATTATTAACTTGGACCCACACACCACTGTGTGCGTTGACTTCATTTCTTCCCAAGAATCCATGACCCAGTGGACAGGGCTCGGGGCTGGCGCGTGGGGGTGGGGCTGAGATTTGGGTTTTTTTTTTTTTCTTCTTTCGTACCCTCGCTGGAAATCCTTTACGGTCAGCTTGTTTTTAGAGCCATGAATTCCTGGAAACGTCTCAGCCTTTCAATGACCCCTGGCGCCCGAATGCAGATGATTAGTGCCCCAAATATTGACAGACCGGAGTTTCTTCCCCTTCCCAACAAGAGAGCAGTGTCGGAGCGAGGCAGCGCGGGGGGTGCCGTGGCCGCTGGAGGAGTGAGGCTGCGCAAACACCACGCACACAGGCGCTCTGTTACCGGGGACCCTGCGGCTCCGTCAGCTTCACCCAGGGGGACGACCATCCCCACCGTGCCCATGTCCCAAACACCCGGTTTAAAAGAAACAAAAAAAAAATCTGCCTAGAGCTCCCAGATGTCCTTTGCTCAGTTGTGAGACACGGGGAGGGAGGCTGGTGGTGACACAAAGCACATCAGACGTCAGCGGTCCGGGCCCGCCGCCAGGAAACTCAGACCCCGGCCCGGCGTGACTCCCCGAGAAGAGGAACCCTCGGGACTGGAAATACCAACCTAAAATCTTTCCAGAACACAGGGTAGCATCTTTTCTTGGGAACGAACAAGGCGGGGCTGGGGGGGTTGTCCACACACCCGGGCAGAGAGGGGCTGCCCTCCTCGCGCCCGCCGGCGGGGTGAGCAGCCTGCATGCATTGGCCGTTCCTGGGCTTTTATCTGTTCAAGTGAAATTGTCCCAAATGACCGGCCTATGGCTTCCACTTTCCTTTAAAAGACAGTGCTACATTTGAGATCGATGTTTTCCCCTGAAATGCTGGCTAAATTTATCCTTCCCTGCATCCTGCTCTCTGGGCTCTGCGCGGAGCTGGCGAGAAGCGAGGGCCCGGCCTTGCTGAGTGAGGCGTCTCGTCTCCTGGTGCCCGCTCGCAGCTGGGAGCACGGGAGCCCCGAGCCCTGCCGGTCCCTTTGTTCACCACCAACACCGAGCCCCGCGTCTCCCTAAGGGATCCCCTGCTGGCCACTCTCCGAAGCCCCCGGCCTCCCGAGTTCTCTACCCCGGCTCTCACACCTCGCCCCCTCCCTGGCCGGCCCCCGCCCCCCGGAGCGGCTGAGTGCTCATTATTGGATTGCCTCTCGAAGCCGTGGGAGGACGGAGGCTGCCGTGGGCTTCGCGGGCTGAACTCAACCAGAGAACTTACTTCTCTCTCCTGGTCTTGCTGGCAAGCTTCTCTGAGCGAAATGTCACTGATTGATTTCATGCCTGATGCCCAGAGAGCCCAGGATTTTTCTGAAATCTTGATTCCCTGTAAGCGGTTGCAAGAGCACATGCCCTAAACGGACACTCTGAGCTACCGACGGCTCCTACCTTGCTGTTAACCTGTGGACTCTTTTTTTTTTTTTTTTGGCAGGAGTAAGAAAGAAAATAAAAATGAGGCTGGGAAGAAGGCGCATGTCGCCGTGCTGGCAGGGCCCGGAGGATGGTGCTGGCGTTTCCAGAGCCCCACTGAGTGCGAGTGTGGGGTACGGGTGTGGTCAGCTGGAACCCCACTCCGCTCTCTGGAAAGCAACCTGGCAGGGTGCTGTCGAGAGCCTTAAATAGGGGCACCCTCACTGCCCCTGCAGGATGGCTTATGGGGGAGTAAGTGGGAACAGGGACGAAGATTTCCGTGCGCGGGTGTTCCCCACAGGCCGAGGCGCCGTGCAGGGGAAGCACTGTGAGCGGCCAGGAAAAAGGGCCAGGCTAAGTCAATTCCGGCCAAACGTCAGACTGCTAAGAGTTGAACTGTGCCTCCCCCAAATTCTCACCTTGAAGCCCTGGGACCTCAGAATGTGACCTGCTTTGGAAGCACGGTTATCTGCAGACACGAGTGGTTGGGACGAGGTCTACAGGGGTGGGCTCCAACCCCGGGTAAGTGCCGTCCTTGTGGACAGAGGACACCGGGAGCGGCACGGGAAGACGAAGGTGCGGATCGCGGGGACGTGTTTCGGAGCCACGGAGCCACAGGACCGCCAGCCAAACGCCAGACGTGGGAGGAGGCAGGCTTGCTCCTTCCCTCCTTCAGACAGAGCCAGCCCTGCAGACACCAGCTTCCGGAACTGCGAGGCGAGGCCTGCTGGGCGTCCAAGCCACTCCTCTGCAGGTAACAAATGACCGCCGCTGGGAGGAATGAACACTCAGAACACGGACTATGACGGAGCTGCCGACAATGAAGTTTGGGAAGAGGGACTGTGCAGCATGGGGACACGTGTCTGCCACGCCAGCGGCGGTGTCCCGAACAAAGCCCCACAACCCCGCAGCTCTGACCCCGGGCTCCACGTGTGCACGGAGAGGCGCCTCCGAAGGTGCCCACTGCACGGCTGCCTGCAGGAGTGAAAATCTAGAAACGCCCAACGCCCAAAGGCACCCACGCACCCATGCTACGGAATACTGTGCAGACGGGGAAAGGAATGAGCAAAACCTGTAGCCATTAGCATAGAAAGCTTCTTACTCACAGTGGTGTCTGAAAACTAAGTTGCAGAAGGATATTCAGGATTAGAATTCTTTTTAGGTTAAAAAAAAAAAGCGGGGGGGGGCAGCCCAAACCACAAGACAATTACAGATCCATGACGTCTTATCCTAAATGCTTGAGGCTTAGGATATTTATTTGTTTGTTTGTTTAGTTTTTATTTGAGAGAGAGAGAGCAAAAGCGCGCATGCTCGCGCATATGATGGCAAGGGGCAGAGAGAGGGAGAGAATCCCAGGTAGGCTGGATCTGCGCTGCCAGCACAGAGTCCCATGTGGGGCTCGAACCCACGAAGCTGTGAGATCATGACTTGAGCTGAAACCAAGAGTCGGATGCTTAGCTGACTGAGCTGCCCAGGCGCCCCAGGCCAGATGTGTTTTAAAATTTAAAATCTTTATGGATTAAAGGGTCACATGGCGCGCGCATACACACACACACACACACACACACAATTAAATCACACCCTCATCTGGTCTCAGGCAGCCAAAGTCCCAAATATTGCATTTCTGCAGGAAATAAAACACATATATTCACAACAAACAGCATCTGTAACTCTTATTAATAGTTCAAGGAGGGCTCTGCCACCAAGGGAGTTATGGAAAAGTCTTTTTTTTTTTTTTTCTTCCCAGTGCTGTTTGGGCTTCAGAATTGCAGAGAAGGTTATGGGCACATGTAGAGAAAGCAACGGCACACGGAAGGCTCTGGAAGGAGAGAAGACAAGCCGTGGGATGTCTGGGGAGGGGTAGGAACAAGGAAGAGTATGTAAAAGGGACTTAAGTCCCATTTGTAATGATTTGATTTTTAAAAAAATTTTTAAATGTTTATTTACTTTTGAGAGAGAAAGAGAGAAACAGAGACAGTGTGAGTGGAGGAGGGGCAGAGAGAGAGAGGCAGACATAGAATCCGAAGCAGGCTCCAGGCTCCGAGCTGTCAGCACAGAGCCTGATACGGGGCTAGAACCCACGGACCGTGAGTGAGATCATGACCTGAGCCGAAGGGAGATGCTTAACTGACTGAGCCACCTGGGTGCCCCGATTTGATTTTTTTAAAAGGAAGAATCCACCCATGGATTCCTTGGATGGCTACAAATTAGGGGAAAAAGAGAAGACACGAATGGGAAGAGAGTGTAAATATTTACAGCGCTCTTCTCGGGGGGGGGGGGGGGGAGGACTGTTAAGTTTTTTCTTCTGCAGCTCCCCAGTTTACACTGATCGTCTACATTCGGCGGTGAGCGCACACGAACCGAGTGGGCCTGCGGTGAAGGCAGGACCGCTGGCTGGTGACCGGCTCGTCCCTGACTGTCATGGGTAGCTCATCCCCAGGGCCCTGGCAACCTCTCAGGGCGGCTCCCGGACTCGCGGCCACCCCCGCCCCCGCCCCCGGGGTGGCTCCTGCTCGGAGGCTCTGCGCGCCTCCCACACCCTGAGATGCGGCCCCTCCCCGGCCACTTTGATTCATCGTCTCACTTACTCTCTCTGTCCTTTATTTTTCTGCCCTCGTTGGCCTTTGATTGCTTCTCGGGAGTTTATCATATTGAACTTTTATCCCCTTCCAGGAAACCCTATTCTTTTTTTTTCCTTCCCTTTCACAATTAATAAATAATCGTGAGAGCACTGCTTTGGACAGAAGCACATCCTTCCTCCTAAACGGAACTGCGGGACTGCTTCTTTTGGGCTCCTCTGGGCCTGTGAAGGGCATGTCACCTGTCACCGAGAAAGTGCATTTGGGTGTCGCTGCATGCATGGGGGAGGGGCAGAGGGGGAGGGAGAGGGTGGCCGTGGTGGCCCTGGTGCCTGAGCGGCTCTGGAGCCTCCAAGACGGCTGTGCTTTCCCAGCCATCGTGGTGTATGTGGGGGGGGGAAGGGGGGCAGGCAGGACAAGGGCTGGCCGGGAGGGGACACTCGGCGCTGGGGTACGGCCAGGGACGCAGAGTCGGGTTCAAATCCCAGCCTGCCGCTGGTGGCCCATGCTGCCTCGAGCCTCCGTCTCCCTGCGTGCAGTGAGGAGGAAGCAATCCCCGCCTCACGCGGGGCTGTAAGGACTTAGCGAGAGGCGTGCACACAACCCGCTTAGCACGGGGACTGTGGTGTAGCCACCGCTCACCACACAGGAGCCGGCCCTGCTAGATGCTGGCAGCAGCCACGGCTCTGAGCATTTACCTCCAGACAACTGTCACCCGTTTCTGCCACTAGCCCTAATCATCGCCAGGCTTTTGGGATCAGATTTTTAGTAAGTTTTTTAAAAATACTTATTTTTGAGAGAGAGAGAGAGAGAGACAGAGGGTGAGTGAGGGAGGGGCAGAGAGAGGGGGGGAGACACCGACTCCAAACCAGGCTCCAGGCTCTGAGCTGTCAGCACAAAACCCGACACGAGGGTCGAGCCCACGAACCTGAGCTGAAGGCGGCCGCTTAACCGACTGAGCCCCCCAGGTGCCCCAAGAGATCATATTTTTAAAAAGTCACTGGAGGGGCGCCTGGGGGGCTCAGTCAGTTGAGCGCCCGGCTTCGGCTCAGGTCGTGATCTCACGTTCGTGGGTTCGAGCCCCGCCTCGGGCTCTGTGCTGACAGCTAGCTCGGAGCCTGGAGCCTGCTTCCGATTCTGTGTCTCCCTCTCTCTCTGACCCTCCCCTGCTCATGCTCTGTCTCTGTCTGTCTCTCAAAAATAAATAAAAAACATTAAAAAAAAAAAAGTCCCTGGAGGAGCTGGACAGAGGGGCTGACGTATCATCCGCCAGCACCAGGATGCGACGCCTGGAACAGCGAACAGCTGCAGTTCACCTGTTTTCCGTCTCAAACGCGGAACACAAACTGCCTGCCACTCGAGGTTTTCGAGAGATGCTCGAGGCGGCGGCTCTAATACCTCCTTTCTTTCCCAGAAGTCTTGCTGCTGAGGCCAGACCGCAATCAACAGAGATTTCTTGAAAGGTATGAAATGCAAACTTATCTCATAATTTACAGGAAAGGAAAGGGAACAAGAGGCTATTCTACCAGTAAGAATGGAGTATCTTCTTCAAAGTCAAAAATAAATGGAAAAAAGGCAATTTTAGGGAAGAAGGAGGGTGCCGGGTAAGTGCAGGTTGCATCAGGGTTTCCAGATTTTTCCTGTGTTGTGGCCTCCAAATTTTTCCCCCATATCTAGACCACTTTAAGGAAAATGCTGCATAAATTGGACTATTTTATGATCAAAATAGGATGCAAATGAGATAATCTGGTCTTCAGAAAACAGTGACAGCTTTGGGACAGTCTGACTAGTTTAGAACTATTTTAAAAGAATACAACAGCTTTACCAAGCCATACTTCACACATTGGATAATCTACGCATTTTATTTTATTTATTCTATTTTAATTTTTTTAATGTTTGTTTACTTTTGAGAGAGAGAGAGTGCACACATGAACAGGAAAAGGAGCAAAGAGAGAGAGGGAGACGCAGAATCTGAAGCAGGTTCCGAGCTGTCAGCACTGAGCCCAACGTGGGGCTCGAACCCACAAACTGTGAGATCATGACCTGAGCCGAAGTCAGACGATTCACTGACTGAGCCACCCAGGCTCCCCAAAATGAAATGTAAATCTTAAAAAAAATTTTTTTTTTAATGTGCGTTTATATTTGAGGGAGAGACAGAGCATGAGCAGGGGAGGGGCAGAGGGAGAGGGAGACACAGAATCCGAAGCAGGCTCCAGGCTCCGAGCTGGCAGCACAGAGCTCCGTGCAGGACTCAAACCCATGAGCTGTGAGATCGTGACCTGAACCGAAGTCAGACACTTAACCAACAGAGCCACCCAGGTTCCCCAATCTACGCATTTGAAAGGTACAACCCAGTGGTTTTTCATCTACTCACAGAATTGGCCCATCACCACCACCCCACCCCCTTCTAACTCGTTATGATTTCGACTTGTAGCAAGGCAGTTACCAACACGTGCATCCCCAGCTCCACCGAATGAACCTTGTAAAGTACCTCCCGCTCACACAGAAAGAGACCTGCTGGCAAGGACTGAACACCTTCCTGGGAAACAGGACCAGACTCTCTACCGCTCTTATCTGGTTAGGGCGGAAAGTGACACCAGAGGGGAATTCTGTGCCCAAACTGGTGGCAGGCTATCACCCGGACAGCAGTGTTTTCATTCCCTGGGTTTCTGGGCAGCCTGTGGGCCCAGCCGTCCACAGCCCTCCCGTCTGTGTGGGCTCCTGTCTGGGATGGATTCCTGCCCAGCTCTGCTCCTCCACCTCCGCCCAGGTCAACAACCCTTCCTCAGAGACGCTTTCCCGGACACTCTGTCCAGGTCGGGTCCCTGTGTGGCATACTATCCCGGCTCTCAGCTGACTCCTTCAGGGCTGTGACCACGGTTGGCATCTATGGCCTGGGAGCTCCAAAGAAGATTCGTCTGTTTAGCATACCCCTGGGTCCACAGTGAACACACATTAGCACATAAAGGGGGTATTAAAGATTTGTTGGTTCCATCCATCCATCAATGTCTCTCTCTTCCTCTCTGTATACCCACCCACGCATCCCATGCATCCATCGACCCACCCACCTAACCATCCATCCATCTACCCCACCAATCCATCTACCTACCCATCCATCCATCCATCCATCCACCCACCTAACCATCCATCCATTCAATCACTACACATCCATCCATCCACCCACCTACCTACCCACCCAACTACCCACCTAACCATCCACACATCTACCCCATGATCCATCCATCTACCCATCTACCCATCCATGTATCCATCCATGCATCCACCCACCCACCTACCTACCCAGCCATGCATCTGTCCACGAATCCAGCTACCTACCCATCCGTCCACCCACCCACCCACCGACCCACCCATCTACCTACTTATCCATTCATCATCCGTCCATGCATCCACCCACCTACCCATCCATCCATCCACCCACCCACCGACCCACACACCTACCTACCCATCCATGCATCCGTCCATGCATCTACCCACCTACTCATCCATGTATCCACCCACCTAACCATCCATCCGTGCATCTACTCACACCCATCCATCTACCTACCCACCTACCCATCCATGCATGCATGCATCCACCTACTTACCTATCTATCCACCACCCATCCAGTACTTCCCAAGCACCATCTATATGGTACCCCATCCCAGTGAAGCTCCAGGAGCTGGACAATTAGCAGAAAACAATACTGGGCTGGGGCAGGACGGGGAGTGGGGTGGCAGACAATGAAGACATGGATGATGTTGGGAGGAAATGAGCGTTCTGGAGAACTGAGCAGGGCAGGGGCTCTGGACTGCCAGAGGTAGGGCAGGAGAGGCCCTGAGACAGAGAGGTCTGGGGAACAATCCTAAGGCAGTGAGGACAGAGCCATGCGGGTACCTGCGGTGACAGTGCTCGGTGCAGGTCCTGGAAAGCAGGGCACGTGTGGCCATGTCAAGGCCCTGCCAGGCCCACCTGTGGCCGCCCTGGAGTGGGCCAGGGGGACAGTGGAGAGAGGTGAGGCCTTGAGGGTCTGGACTGTGTGGGACCTGGGAGGCCACTGTGAGGAATTTGTCTTTTAGTTCGAGTGAAACGGGAGCCAGTGATGGATTTAAGCAGAAGACACACATGATCTAACTTGTACCTTGAAAGGATCTTTCTAGCTATGGTGCTGAGGACAGACTAAAGAGACCTAGGGGTTGGGAAGAGGCAGAGATTTTGAAGGCCAAGGTCAGGAGTCAGCGAACAACATCTTGCAGGCCAAATCCCAAATCTGGCAATGGGCCTGTTTCCTAAGGGAAGTTTAACTGGATGAGGCCACCCCTGCTCATTTACATATCATTCCGCATGGCCAGCAAAGCCTAAAATACTGACTGCCTGGCCCTTTAAGAAAAATGAGCCAATGCCAGGCTGGGAGACGGGTTCAGTGGTGGGAGGGCCTGGGTCCTGACCACAGTTCCCAGGTGCACACAGGCTGGGCGAGCTCTGGCCCCGGAGGGGATGAGCGCGGCTCTCCCCCTGCTCTCTGTGAGAGCTTGTTTTCAGCGGCTGCTTCTTTCCAGCGAAGTACAGGTCATCAGATCCCATGGGCAGCCCAGCCCAGGCTGATCCCGTGAATGACTGGTCTTCCAGCTCCCAAAGCTCTGGGCGCCCCGGGCAGTTCAGAGGGCAGCCTTCGGCACCAGCGCCCCCCCCCCCCCAACGTGAAGCCCACCAGCAGCCCCCGTGGCCGCTCTGATGAAGACCGAGATGGAGGTCATTCCCCCCGTGGCCTCATCCCCTGCCCCACACCTGCGGGCCCACCTGTATACCATGGTTTTCACAGCCCACGGCCTCCTGTCTGCCCAGCACGACCCACATTTAACCTGGCCCGTCCGTCAAGACCTCCTTCCAGAACCCTCCTTGCCTTCCAACTCTGGCTGGGCTGGGGCCCCGGTGGGGCTCCCACGCCCTCACTGCGAGGATCAGACTACGTAGCCATCATGTGTTAGGGGTCTTCTTCCCTAGGACGCCACGGACTCCCGGAAGGCAGGCCCCCCAGTTCTTGGCAGAGCGTGATAGGGGTCCTGGAGGTGTGATGAACACCGGCCTCTCCCGAAACTGGGCCCAGAGCACCAGATCCATCTGTTCCCGAACTCTGAATGTACCGGCACCCCACACCCGCTAAGGAGCAGCTGCTCGGATGGGGGAGAGGGCCGGTCTGAGCGCCACCCCAGCTCTCCAGGCTGCCAATCCATCCCTGCACTAGTCACCGCAGCTGGTCATGGGGGTGCAGCAGATGGATGGAGAAGGGACCTCGGTCACGCTGGGCCCCCTGCTGCACAGGCCAATGGTAAGATGTGCGGACTGAAGAAATGACAATGAGGCCACGGCACTTCACCCCAGTGGTCACCCAGACTCTGTTGAAAAGCTACCTGCGAGCAAGTCAGTGAGATCGCTGCGTCTCTGACGGCGTTCACGAGACCAGATGGCTTTCAGAACGAGTCAGGGAGCTTCACAAGACACCAGTGACCCTCTCCTCCCTTTTACTGGGCTGCACTGGGTGTGGACACCACGGCTTTTCAAATGCTCTCAAGGAGATTCTAGAAATACATAGCCAGGGCTGGGACCCCATGTTTCACCCCCGGGAGGCCACGAGGGCAGGTCCCACGGGTCTCTCTGCTGAGGGAAGAGGTCCTGGTCGGCTGACCCCCTGACTACCCAGCCGGCCACCTCACAGAAGCCGTGGAGGCAGGGGTACTGTCAAGGGACTGGTCCCCCTGCCCGCAGGAGCCAGGGGCTGACCCAGAGGCCCTGCCGAGCTGGGCAGGCCCCACTGCCTCTGGCAGCAGCACAATGAGACCACTCGCCCACCTGAGGCCGGAGGGATGCCCCCGACCTCACACAGTGCACTCGGCTTCTCTGCTCCTTAGGGAAGGCACTGCTGGGCCCTGCTAGGGATGGGGTCCTGACCAAGGCTCAGGGATGCGCTTACACCACGGCGGACAAAGCGGGGTCAGGAGCCAGTCGACCGAGAGGTTTGCTGAAAAAAGGCTGAGTGCCAGACACAGGACACACTTGCAAAGTGTGGTTTTGGGCTTCTAGCTGTTTGTGAATTAGAGGCCGGTGACTTAGAATTATCCGACGGCCGTGCTGATTATGGGATCCTGATCCTTCCGGCAGGCCTCTAAGCCCCATCAGTGATAACACAGGATAGGGAGTAAAAGTAAAAATAAGGACATGGAAGAGAGGGAGCCTGGCAGGGGCAGGGGCTGGGGTCAGGCGGAGGTAGGATGGACGCCGGAGCCGCTGACCCGCGGTGCAGCCCCAGGCCTAGGAATGGTAGCTTTGAAGCCACTCGAGGCTGTGGGTGTCCCGAGGGGGCCCGCCTGCTGACCCAGTGGGGACCGAAGTCGGTGCGGGGTGTTTTCTGCATCTGCTCTCTGCTAGGGTGGAGTGAAGAGGTCAGAGAGGGGATAAAGGAGCAGGCCGTGCCTCCACGAGGCCCCGGGCACTGTTTCAGGACGACGCAAGGCTGCTCTGAGCTGCTGGACGTTTTCCTTGGGCATCAGGCTGGAAATCCGTTTCTTTCTTTCTTTTTTTTCCTTTAAGAATTTTTCCAGAATGCCTAAGCTGTTATAAATGTCAACTATTTGAGAACGTTCTCCAGGATACGAAGGGAAAGGGCGGGAGGCTCCTTCCGTCAGCGAAGACTCTTCCTGCCGGAGGACTGACCCGAGGATTCAGGAGGAGCCAACAAAGGACCTTCGAGTCAACTTAGCGAGAAAGGAAAGAACACCGACCAGGAGCTAACCTTTTCCTCAGGAAGCAGGTAGAAGCGTTACAGGGAACAGACCTTTGAAACCAGGCTCAGTCTCTCGGGGACCCTGGGGAGGGCGCTTCTGCGTTGGGGTCTTGCTTGTCCCCGGCAGCAAAAGGGGGATTAGGGACCTGACAGGTTGTGCACGTTTCTCTCTTTATCTTATGTAAAGCGGCTAGTCTAGTGCTTGGCAAGCATTCGAGAAACGGGACTTGCATCCTGGAGCCTTAACAAAAAGTCCGTGAGGCTACAAGTAGGCCACACAGGGCACGCACCTGAACTTCTACCAAACCTGCAAGTATTTTCAGAGGAGGCACCGCAGATCATAGCCCAAACTGAGTATTTCACGCAGCCAAAGCGCCTACTGCCTGAATCACGGGATTTCACGGACCTGAGTCCCCAGCAGGCAGCCCCGGAGACGAAGGAAGAGGATTCATCAGCCCTGCCTGGATGGGCTTCGGGGTGTCTTCTGTGACTCTGGGGCTTAAGGAGCGGGCTGCTGAAGCGTGAAG
Source organism: Mungos mungo (assembly GCA_004023785.1). Lineage (NCBI taxonomy): Eukaryota > Metazoa > Chordata > Mammalia > Carnivora > Herpestidae > Mungos > Mungos mungo. Next base: position 60,464 of record PISW01004939.1, read on the forward strand.
AGGCGTCACAGACAGCTGCTCGGGCCACACTGGGAGAATATTGGCTTTTGGCCCTCTGGGAATCTGAGCCGTTGGACAAACACTACTCTCTGTACATGTTTCTGGAGAAAAGCACATGCGTACGAAATGCCCTGGCTGGCCAGCTGCAAATAAAGGAAAGCTGTATTGAGTTACGGGACGCTGGCTAGAGACAGGGTAGAATGGAAGAAAGTTCTCAGCTCAGCGGAGAAGCCAGGAGGTCAGAGGAGGACCTACTGGGGGTCCCATCATGCCAGGTGGTGGGCCGGGGAGCCCTGGGAGCCCCCCCGCTGGCTCCTGGGAACCTTTCCACTCCTCACAGCTCCTGAAGGCCTCCTGGGCAGGACGCTAAGCACAAGCAGTGAGGATTTTGCTGGGGCAGAAGCGGGGATCCCGAGACGCCCTCGCTGGGTACATGCACGGAAGGGGTTCAGAGAGAAAGGGAGAGTCCTTGACGTTTCGCCCTAAGCTAGCCCGGGGCCTCCCCCTCCCTCCACCCACATACTTCTTTGGTCACCAAGTCCTGTTAGGGCCACAGTCCTAGATATTTCTGGCCTTGCTTCAGGGTTACTTACTCCAGGGAAATCCTTGCGCAAGGGTGTGCAGAGACACGCATTCTTTGTCAAGGACACCAGGCTGGCCACAACCTAAACACCCATCAATGGGGGCCTGGCTAAATAAACAGTGGTTTGCCCACACGATGGATTGCTCTGCAGAAATAAAAACCAAAGCAGGCTCTCTTATGAACTAACAGGGAAGAAAAGTCCAAGACACAGCGTTGAGTGAAAGCAGCTCACAGTTCATTTAGGTGAAGAAATGAAAAGGTAACGCAGGAGGCCGGCACCAGCGCAGGACGTAAATACGCAGAGAGACAGAGAGACGGAAGGATGTGCACCAGGCCGAGGAAACAAGTGGGCTGCGGAGAGACTGTTTCCCACCCCTCCCAAGGGCAGAGTACCACCTATGGCGTGGGGGCGGGGGGGGTGGCGTCACTGGAAGGGCCGAGAGCACCTCAGGTCTCTCTTCTGCCCAACCCCTTCTCCTCTGCCTTTCCTGACTCCAGCAGAGCAGAACCCAAGTCCCCTGCCTCCTCACTGCTCGGCCTTGGCACCTTCAAGGGCTTCCTACGGCTTCCAGGGTAAAATTCCAACCCCCCCAGCAGGCCGGAACCCCTCAGTCGCCCCGACCCCAGTGGGCTCTCTAGCCTGTCTCCCCCTCACTGCCCTACCCCTGGCCAGCTCCCTCTTTGCTCTGCACAACCTGTCTGTGTGCCCGCCTCCCCTGTCCAGTCCTCTCCGCGGGCTTGGCATGGCATTTATTTGACTCATAAGAGACCTCAGCGAACACTTGCTAAGTGCATCCTCCCTCTCCTGACCCTCTTGTTGTATCGGTTGTGTAATTTCCTTGGCATTTTTAAAGTTCCTTTAAAGAACGCCAAGTCTCAGTCAGTTAAGTGTCCTACTCTTGGTTTCGGCTTAAGTCATGATCTCAGAGTTCACAAGTGTGAGCCCCGAGTTGGGCTCTGTGTCAAAGGTTCAGAGCCTGCTTGGGATTCTCTCTCTCCCTCTCTCTCTGCCCCTCCCCTGCTCATCTGCACATGCACGCTCTCCCTCTCTCTCAAGATGAATAAACTCATTAAAAATTTTAAGTTAAAAGAAAGGGGCACCTGAGTGGCTCAGTCAATTGAGTGTCTGACTTTGGCTCAGGTCATGATCTCATGGTTCATGGGTTCAAGCCCCATGTCGGGCTCTGTGCTGACAGCTCAGAGCCTGGAGCCTTCTTCAGATTCTGTGTCTCCTTCTCTCCCTGCCCCTCCATCACTCATGCTCTGTCTCTCTCTCTCCAAAATAAATAAACATTAAAAATGGTTTTTCAAAAAAAAAAAAGCCAGATCTTTCTTCATCTGTGCCCCTTTCCCTTCTCTCCCTGGCGGTCCCCTACCTGAAGGCTGTAAAGGAACAGACAGAGAGGAAAGGGACATGTGGAGGTCCAGATGACTCCCTCCTCCCCGTGAATACTCAGCACTATGACTGTCCCATGCCTGTCTTCTGTTCTGGGTCCTCGCACTCTGAGGAGGGTCCCCGTGCATCAACAACTCTCTTTCTAGCCGTCTGCACACTCAGGGATGCCACTTAGCTGTCACCGCATGCTCTTGGGTCCCAAGGCAGACACTGTGATTGGTTCTTGGGAAGTGGTAGAGTGGTTCTCAAACCCAGTTCCGGGGGGACCCGGGGGTTCCCTAGGCCAGTCAGAGGCATTTTAAGGCAAACATCAAGTCAGGCTGGTATTTTTCCAATTCACAGATAAAATCAAGGGCTGGGGTCTTCTCCGTTTCTGGGTTTTACCCCACACATGAGCCTTTGATCCTTGTCATCTGCTATCACTTGTCTGCTAAAGAGAACTTGCCGGTGGTAAAACAAATGACTCAGAGGCAAAAGAACATCCAGAGAAGCAAGAGGCCCAAAAAGTTTCTTCACAGGACTTTATGGATTCTTCTTTGGACGCGGGCACCTGCACCCACAGAACATAGTCCTGTTCCCTACTGGTTTCCGTGCTCCCGGAATGGGACACAGCAATGCTCCAGGCTCCCAAAGCACAGCTGATTCCCAGGCATCCGGCCCTGAATAGTCTTCAGGACCGAAGGCACGGGGTCACGGCGCAGGCTCATGGCACAGGGTCACGGCACGGGCTCACGGCGTGGGTTTACGGCACAGGGTCACGGCGCGGGCTCACGGCACGGCCTCATGGCGCGGGCTCACGGTGCAGGCTCAGGGCACAGGGTCACGGCGTGGGCTCACGGTGCAGGCCAGGGGCTCACCCTCCCGCGCTCAGGTTTCCGGGTCCACAGAGTTACCAACGGCAGCCCCTCCCGGGGCAGCTGTGAGAATCAGCGAGAACTAAATGACGGCCGTCAGTACCGCGGTGGGGGAGTGGGCGCGTGCGGGGCTGGGATGCGGGACGCACATCTCTGCTCTTCCCGGGCCCTGGCTCTGCTCCCGGAGCTTTGGGGCCTCGGGCACGTCCAGAACCAGGATCCTCCTGGCCCTTCGGCAGGAGGCAAGTTGTGCCTCCGCGTTTTATCAGCACCTGATGAGAAGCCTAAGGGAGCCAATCTGCACAACTGTGGGGTGCCGTCGTGAGGGGCCACGCAGGAAGCTGCTGGGCAATTAATGGTGCAAGCTGATTTAGTGTGTAGAAAGGGAACCTATTATTTGGGGTCTCAAGGGTCAACCCTGACTAATAACAATGACAATAAAAAAACTGAGCGCCTGCCCTTCACTGCCCCCTGCACACGCGTGAGGCATCATTCTGAGCACTTATGTGAATTAACTCCCGTCGTGCTCACAACCGCCTAAAGAGGTGGGTCACACTGTCGTCCCCGCCTCCCCGCCTTTTTCACTGTGGTAAAACATACATACCACAAAATATACCATCTGAACTACGGGTAGCATCCGGTTCAGTGCAGGGAGAACTCGCCGGCCCCAGGCCCCGCAATGAGGAGAAGGCGGAGCCAGAGCTTGAACCAGGCCTGCAGGCCGTCTGCTCCAGAGCCGCGCTAAGCCACCTTCTTCTGCTGACTGTCGCCTGGGCAAACGCTGCTGCTGAGACCAGAAACCCGGGACGGACAAACGGAAAGAACAATGGGCAGGGACACCGATGCGTTTCAGGGACGCCTCAGTGGGGAGAGGTTTGGTGCGTCCTGTCTCTTCTTGGTCCTTTCCCACCTTTTCCAACCGCCTTGCACTAAATGCTTGGCATGTCCTCGGAAGTTTGACAGGACAAAGAACTGGCGGGGGCTGGAACCTCCGGGCGGGTACAGGCGTGGGCTGGCGTGCACATAGGCACGCGGCTGGGCCACTGGCTCTGACACATGCCCGCCGGTTCCCTGCCGCCAGCGAGGCTGCCCCTCGGGGGGCCTGGCGGGACCTACGCAAGTCGAAGGGCAGAGGGAAGCTGGGGCTGGGTCTCTTCCCACGGCCTCCTGCCTGGGCAGCCCGAGCGGCGGTCCCTGCTCTGTGACGGGCGGCGGGCTGCACAAGCCTCCCGGGCACACAGCCACTCTGACAGTCGGAGGTGGGTAATGACCCTGAAAAGTGAGGCAACACTCAGTTCTTTGGAACTCTTTCCTCCTGTGTCCACCCCCGGAGAGGCGCCTCCAGGGCCCGGAGGCCGGCTCTGCCTGCTGGGCCACGTTTTGCAAGAGGGCTCCTCCGACACTGAGTGCCAGTGCCTGTCCCGGGAAAGCACATCTGGGGGCACGTTCCAGGTGAGGGGGCCCCCAGACACCGTGCTCACACTCCCTCATCGAGGCTGCCCCGGGGGCTCCAACAGGAGGCGGAGAGAGCCGGGAGCCTCAGACTCGGCTCGGGGACGGTGTCTGAGCGGGACCTGATCCCCACACCTCCGGCCCAACTGCGCAAGGCTGCCCTCCCAGAGACAGCTTCCAGAGAGCTTTGAGGAGAGCTTGAATCCTGCTTCTGCAGAGGTGACAATTAAAAAAAAAAATTTTTTTTAACGTTTATTTAATTTTGAGAGAGAGCGACGGAGCAGGAGTGGGGGAGGAGCAGAGAGAGAGACACACACAAAATCGGAAGCAGGCCCCAGGCTCTGAGCTTTCAGCACGGAGCCCGATGTGGGGCTCAAACCCATGAACTGCGAGATCATGACCCGAGCCGATGTCGGACGCTTAATGAGCTGAGCCACCCAGGTGCCCCCACAGGCAACATTTTTAAGTCTTGATTCTGCCTTTTGCTCTTGATGGACTGGGAAAAATCTAGATCCTGGTCTCTACATGGCCCCAGAGCTCTACCCAGTTTGGAAGTGGTGGCTGCAAGGGGGCGGGGGAGGGGAAGAGTGTTTTTCCAGAGGGCTGCTTTGCAGGTTTACCCCTGATGCAATGATGGGGTGTGTGGGTGTGGTGTTTAGGAGGCGGGCACGGGGAACCCTCTGCCCAGACCAGGGCTGCCCATAGCCCCCTCTCTAACAAGGGTCTGTCTCGCCGACCTCTGACTATCAGAGACAGGTGGCAGAGCCGTCAGGGGAAGCTGCTTGGCACGTCCGATGCCAGGCTGGAGGCAAGTGGGATTTAGAAGCAGGCAGTAGGAGGCAGGGCTCTCAGCCTGCCCCGCGTGGGGTCTGCAGCCTTGATCGAAGACTTGGACCAAGTCCAAGGGGAAGCCACACCAGCTCCCAGCACTGTCCGGAGCACAGAATTAATACGTACAGAGCGCTGGGCACAGTTAATTCTTCTGGGCAAACTTTATCCCATGCTCCCAGAAACAGATGATGTTTTCTGTTCCAAACACCCACAGCAGGCGCCCGGGAGGCTCATTTGGTCAAGCATCCAACTCTTGGTATTGGCTCAGGTCATGTCCCGGTTTGCGGGTTTGAGCCTGGCGTTGAGCTCTGCAACTGGCAGCGTGGCGCCTGCTTGGGATTCTGTCTCCCTCTCTGGCTGCCCCTCACTCACTCACACGCTCTCTTAAACTTAAAAACACCCAGAGCTGGAGCTGACAACCTGGTTTTGCCTGACACTAGTGAGGCTTCAGGGGGCTGTGGGTGGGTCTTTACTTCTAAAAGCAGAAAAGGAGGGGCACCTGGCTCAGTCCATTAAGCGTCCGACTTCAGCCCAGGTCATGATCTCACAGTTCGTGGGTTCAAGCTCTGCATCTGGCTCTGCGCTGACAGCTCAGAGCCTGGGGCCTGCTTTGGATTCTGTGTCTCCCTCTCTCTCTATTCCTCCCCTACTCATGCTCTGTCTCAATCTCAAAAAGAAATAAACATTTAAAAAAATAAAAAAAAAAAAATAAAAGCAGAAAAGGAGATGTCAGTTCAGAGGCGTCCACTCTGGGTCAGGAATGAAGAGGCACAGCGGTGGGGGCTCAGGGTCTGACCCAGGCAGACCTGAGTTCCGGGACTCACTGGGGTGAGGGGCACCAGCTGTGACCTTGAGCATGACGTTTCTCACGTGCAGGAAAGGAAAATGGTCAAACCTCGCTTCTGAGGGTTGTTGCACAGATCAGATGAGAATGCTGTACGAAGGGCTTATTAGGAGCTCAATATAGTTGTTTAAAAAAAAAAAGGTGTCAGGGTCAGAACAAAGTGTCTGGAAGTCACTGACCCAGGGGCTCGGGAGGGATTAACAGGCGCCTGCGGAGACTGGAGGAAGGGGCCGGGAGGCTCTCCTTCCTGGGTGACTCCAGAAAGGGCCCTGCTCTTGCCTTGGGGAGCTGGGAGGAGGGAACCGGCTCCAGTTTTCTAATCGGAAACAAGAAAATAACAGGCCTAAAAAAACTGGTTTCTGGGAAACACTGTCACGAGATGACATTAGCACCTAGTACGTTCTCCCGGGAGAGGAGGCAGGACTGAGGTCTATGAATTAAACATTGATTTTTTTTTTTTTTTTTTTTTGGCTGTCAGTCCGAGGCGCCGCGGTCAGGGCGGCTGGCTCGGCCTGCGCTGTGATCTCCGCGCTCTCCCTTGGCTGCTCAGCCGCCAGGGGCTGGCCCGGCCCGGCGCGGCCTTTCCTCGGAACTATTAAGTGTTCTGGGTCAGCGACTGACAGGGCCGGTCTGTTTGCCTTTCATAAAGATAACACTGCGGAAAGTGCAGCACTCCCCGTGCTCGGGGACTTCGGTGTTTGCCCAGAGACAGATGGTGGCCTGAGCCCGGGAGGGACGCCGAGTCAGGGTGAGATGAGAGGAAGGCTGAGTTTAGAGTTCAGCCCTGGCGGGATGCAGTCTGACCCTCCAGGCGGCGTCCTCAGCCACCGCTGCCGCCCGGGTGCCGGTGCCAGGGCCGGGAGCAGGACGGCCCCGCCCCTGCCGCGGTTCACAGTCAGCTGGGAAGATAAGCCGCTGAACAAGCCATCCATCAACCCGTGTCCTCGCCCGCATCCGACAGTCACCGGGCACCTGCTCGCTATGCGTCGGCGGTGGAGGGCAAGACGAACGGGCCCCCGGAGCCTTCCAAGCGAGCGTGGGGCAGGTGACACGGCCGGGAACACAAATGGGTCAACTCCAGCTGGTGGGACGGGCTCGGAGGGCCGTGGGGAAAGCGTTCTGCCCCGACGTTCTGCACTGCACACATGTGCCGGGAGGTGGAAACCAGCCCCACGGCCGCAGACGGTGCGAGAAGGGACGCACGCAGTGTGGTCCGTCCACACGCTCTGACATGCGGGGAGGGTCCTCCGCGTGAACATCATGCTCAGGGAAAGAGCCGTATGACGTGTGATGTCCAGAACAGAGCAGCCCACAGAGACAGGAAGCAGAGTGGGGGTGGCCAGGGGCTCGGGAGGGGCGAACGGCGTGTGCGTGCCCAGGGGGAACGGCCGTGGCCTTGCAGGGCGATCAAAGTGTTGTGGAGCCAGCAGAGGTGGTGGTGACACAAGACCATAAATGTACTAAATGCCACTAAATTCTAGGCTTTCTTTTATGTTATCTGGATTTCACCTCAATTAAAGAAAACCAGCTGTCCCACAGAGAGGGCCTGGGGTTAGGGGGAGTCGGGGCCCTCAGGGGAGGCCCCTAAGCAGGTATCTGATCAGAGCCCCGAGTCCTGAGAAGGAAACAGCCATGCAGGGGGTCAGCCAGAGGACAGAGGGGCAGAGGGGCAGCCAGAGGACAGAGGCCCTGAATGGGATCCACCTGGCCCTTGGGAGGGGCAGGCAGAAAGCCTAGGACCACTGACATTCGGGGTTGTGTTATCTGTAGGGGGAGCCGAGGTGCGAGGTGAGACTGGAGCCAAGAGTGGGAAGGGGCAGGGGCCAGCTGTACAGGACAACGGCCAAGGCCGGGGGCGGGGGGCTAGAGGCTTTGGAGGGTTTGAAGTAGGGTGGAGAACAGTGAAAGAGGCATTCCATCCCTGTCCCCAGAGCTGAAAGGCTGCTGGGGAGTCGCTGGTAATTAATAAGGTGGGAAGAGGTCACTTTCTGTGGTCCCGTCACTCAGCCCCCATCTGTGAAGGCCGGTGGGGGGAATCGACCCGCCTGAGGGCTCACATCCCAGAGCCCACTGGGCTGTGGAGACCTTCAGTCTGGATAAGAACTGGGAACAGGCGAACACCTGTGAGCAGCCTCCAGGTCAGGAGCCAGGCCTGGGGGCCACGGCCGCTCTGGTAGGCCAGAGTGCTGGCCCTGTGACTGGAGGCCGCTGCCCCCCACCCCCCACTCAGGGGCACTGCCAGGAACAGCTTCCGCTCCGGGGGCGGGGGTCCACTTGGTGTTTGTGCGGAGATGCCCTTGTGGACCCCCTGCCCCCACCCTGGCAGGCTCAGTCACTATCTTGGTGGGCTGGTGGGGCAAGGCCTCGAGGGCACTAACGGGGGACAGCTGCCCCTTGAAGGCAGACTCTAGGTCTGGTCATGCCTGCCCACTGGGACACAGTGTATGCCAACACCTCGGGCAGGCGGGCACCCGCGCCTCTGCCCTCGCACAGCTGAGCAGAGGTGAAGCTGCCGCAGGGGCGAGGACCAGGGACACGAAGTTGGCCAATAAGCTGGACTTGTGGCTTCTCTCCGAGCCCAGCAGAAAAAACAGAAACACCCCCCAGTGGCGAGTCACCGGAGAGCCCGACGGACACTCTGCTTGAGGATGTCTTCCAAGGAAATGGAGGGGGTGTTTCCATGAAATATAGTCGTTTACAGCTGGGAAGGGGGAGACAGCTCTGTGACAGTCACCTGGCCGGCAGACAGAACGGGACGTGGGGCAGGACAGGGACAGCCCATCAGGCAGCTGCCCAGAGGCAGGCGGCCAGAACTATTTTCTCCACTGTGGATGACGCCCGCCCCGGGCAGGAGTGCGGTCCCCACCTGGGGTTTGCAACCATGTGGCCCATGGCAAGGGGCACGGGCAAGGCCATCTCCAGAAGGGAGGACAGAAGGTGGGGGGACAGCGGTGCACTCCTGGGCCAGGGGCGGCCGTGCACAGCAGCAGAGGCCCTGCTTCGCCGGCCCCACTCCTTGGCTTCTGAAAACCTCCAAGGTGACGGTGATGAAGTCCAGCTGACGTGCCCCGTCCAGCAGTCTACCACGTGGGTGCACATCTCCTTCACTCTGGTGACGGAAACCAAGCAGAAGAACACTTCCGATCTTCCTGGGCCTCGGTTCCCCTGTGTCCTTCCCTAGTCCGAGGGCCACAGACCAGAGCACCCACGGTCTACATCAACTACAGCTCTTTGGGATCCTCAACATTTTTTTAAGGGTATAAAGGGGGACCCGAGGCCCAAACTCTGAAAAGCAGCAGGGGCTGGTGCGGCCGGGGGGAGGGGGAGGAGCTGGGGGGCTGCGTCTGAGAGGCCAGCTGGGGCCCGTCTCCCGACAACCACACAAGCCCAGAGTGAGAGACTTGGATTTTGTTCCAAGTGCAGTGGGAAGCCACGAGAGGGTTGTAGGGAGGGGCGTGATGCGACCTGATTCATGTTCTAGGAAGATCCCTCTGGCCGAAGGGGAGTGATGAGGGTGGGTGCCCGGGAACACCAAGGATACTGCTCCATGATCTGGGGACAGTGCCAGTGGCGGGGACAGGGAGGTGTCTTCTGGAAGCACAGCTGGCTGGAGGGGATGGGACGGGGAAGGGGAGGACCAAGGATGGTTCCAGATGCTGGGCGGCTGCGGGGCGGGCTACTGCAACAGCAGGTGGTGAGGGGGCAGGGTGGGGAGAGCTCCCTCCCTCTCTCTGAGTCACGCTGAGGCTCAGGGATTTCACTCGCTCGTTAGGGCACATCTCCAGCCCAGGCCAGGGCAGGGGAGGCAGCGAGGCCGCTCTACCCAAGGGCCCCGAGCGGTTGCCCTCGGGGACACATCTGCGAGTGTCCCCAGGCCCCACCCCACGCCACGTGGCACTTCCGGGAGGCCGTCAGTGAGGGGGCACGGGCAGGGGGTGGATGGCCAGCTTCGGCAGCTACCTCTGACCCCCCACAGTCCCATCTGGCTCTACATTGAACACCCTGACCCCAGGGCCAGCAGCAGGGCGCTGGGCGCTCCCACTGGGCAGGCCCAGGCCACGGGAGACAGGCCCATACCCCCCACACTGGATGACCTCACTCCTCCCCGCGAGCCCGGGGGGGTGGGAGCACTTGGTAATAAGTCACTATAAAGCATTCTGCAAACAGAGAGACGATTATGCAGATGCTGAAGAATGTGACGTCTGGCCCCATTTATTTATTTACACTTTGCCTTGTCCAAAAAGGACAGAACGGAAACAAGGCCCAGGGTTTTCTCTTTAACCCCTTCGTTGCCAAGATGAAAGCCAAATGACCCTAAAGAATGACTTCTTAATATGATGTGTCAACTGTATCTCAATTTAAAAAAATTACAAGGCAGTGCTTATAGAAATGTCATGATAAATTCCAAGTCTGTGGGAAGGAAGGAAGGAAGGAAAATGATTTCGTACCGAGATAATCTGCATTTAACCTAGACTCCCGGCCACCATTTATGTTTACTTAGCAACCATCTCTACAGAACATGACGCAGCCCGAACAAGTTTTGACAAAGAAGCCTCCAGACCCTGGAACGCACAGCGTCATGTCACATGTAGCTGAAAACAAAGGCAGTGTCGTCATCGGTCTTAGAGACGAAGACTGGTTTTGAGAGTGAAGACGGTCACAGGCAGCGGGCGGCGGCGGGAGGCGGCGGGAACCGGCACGTGCGTCCAGGGCGCGTGCTGGGACTTACGTACGTGAAGGCGAAAAGCCTCCCTTTGAGCCGGCAGATCCACTGCCGAGAGTGTGGCCCGCAGACCCTCTAGATCTGCACACTCACCCCAAGGCACCCCAAGGACGTTCAATGACACTGGAAATGACCCAAATACACTGGTACAAAACATTATGAAAGACGCTTCGGGTCCAGCCGTCTGCTAAAGGACCGGACGAGAGTTATTTGTGCTGATGAGAACTTGGCACAAAGTTAATCAATATGCGTGGACGTGTCACACCAAATTACACGTGAAAAAAGCCAAGGTGCAGAATCCCATAGGTGGTACGTCCCCGCGTGTAAAACCAGAGAAGAAAAAAAATGTGTATGGCATAGAAATGAACATTTCTGGAAGGACGGGCAAGAAACCGTTAACAGTGATCACTTCTGGGGCAAAGCTGACTTATTTCTCATTTTATCACGTCCTGTTTGCGTTTTAAAACATCGTATACATACAGCATAAATATTTCTAGAAGGAATTCATGAAATCAAAGAATGAATAGAGGACCCATCATGGAGTGTAGGGAAAGTAAGGACCCGGATTTTGGACGGGTCCCCATCGTGGCCTTTTAAATCAACAGCCGTTCTGCGATCAGTAACTGCCTTTGAAAACCTTCCTCGACATTTCAGTGCAAGTTCCAAACCCTGTATGCTGGCAGGAACTGCCAGGCCAACGTTAGGAAGCTCTGTGATCAAGAGCGAGTTTCTCTTTCGAGGGACGGGGTGCACACGTGGATTTATTTAAGGTGGACGCATTGGAACCAGAAAGGGCGAGGCCCCCAGCCCTTCTGGGGAAGCAAGCGGCCCTTGAACTTTCTTTTCCTGTTTCTCTTTTCTGGGGAGATGAGCTCCGGAGAAAGTGGGAGGGGGTGCTCCCCGCGCCCAGACGGGAGGCCCCGGCACAGCCCTCTCCGCGCTCCCATTTCTCCGGGGTTGGAACAGGAACTGTGCGCACAGCCTCTCTAGCCATCCCACACTGAGAAGGAAGCCGCTCCCCCACAACCTCATTACTAACAATCTGAGTATTTCCAAGAAATTTCCAAGAAACTTCTTAGTCTTAATTCTGAGAAGTCCTTCCAGATCCCCGGAGAATCTCTGGAACACCCAGCCCGGGCGGCAGAACATCAAACAGAAAGCCAAGATTTATTTCTAGGGCTTGCGTTTCATCTTGAGCTCTACTTGGACGAATTCTAAGAAGGGGGTGCCGCGAGCCGACGGGCCTCCGAGGCGGGAAGGGAGGCTCGCTCACACGGGCTCAGCAGAGGAGGCCCTGGCACCCCCCGGGCGGGGCCGCGAGGCGGTGCAGGGCCGGGGCGGCTTACCTGGAACCTTGTCCACCGACGCGAACACAGAGCGCTGCACGGTGGGGTCGCTGCTGCCCCGGCGGCACTGGTCATAGAAGCGGAAAGGCAGGTGCTGGGTGCAAGAGGAGCCAAGTCTAAACCCCAGGACGTCGGTCGTCGGCTGGATCGGGAGGTCCAGGAGGGCTGCGTTCAAACAACACTGGGGTTCATGCCCGTCGCAGGGGCCGGGAGTGTGGAGGACAGGGCTGCGGGCAGGGTGGGTGGTAGCCGGCGTGGCAGGGGCCCCTGCCAGGCACGTCACGCAGGGCAGCGCCAAGCAGGAGGCTGGCGGCCGCGAGCTCGGGAGACTGGCATGGCACTGAGGTCCCGCGTGAGCTCAGAACACACCGGTGGTGCCTAGCGAGGGAGTCAGAAGTGGATGCTGGACAGTCTCCCCCTCGGCTTCTCGGCTTCCGCATGCCAAACAAAGACCCTGAGCGGAGCTGAGCCGCGGGTACGATTTTAGACCCCAAAGCAAAGGGGGCCAGTTCTGCCCTGAGAGTTCAGATGCGTACTTGCGCAGGGGGTGCGCGTGTGTTTCTGAGTCTGCGCTTACCTGCCACAGCTGCTATCTCCTCCCCACCCCCCCAAATCCCACGACAGAGCGGTGTGGAGGGGCTTTCAAAAATCAATTTAAGGCACACCCGGGGCGTTCGTTCTAACCGCCACTTCGCGGCATAATTCTCAATTTTCAAATGAAATATTTAGCCTTCGTGCCAGCGGTGAGAAATTGCTTTACGTTAAAAACAACAACAACAACCACCTTCTGAAAATAAATCTTGAGAGGAAGGACTGAATGATTTAAGTCACTTTGCACATTACAAAATGCTTCTGTAATGATTTTATAGGCCAGGTTCCAGCTAAGTGAGAAATAAAACGAGGGACGCAGGCCTGTGCGAATCAGCGGGACACCCGCGGAAAATAACCCGCTCTGTAGTGTCCAGAAACCTGGCCCGCCAAGGGTTTATTTTTAGGTGATCCCTTTAGAAAGCACCCTCCTCCTCCCTGAGCAGGCTGGACCATCTCCCAGCGACCACACCAGGATGACCATCGGTACTTGAACTGAAAGGCGTTGGTGTCTGGGGAGAAAGACTATTTATAATTTTGGGAGTTGAGAGAATGCCTCCTCCCCCAGGGGAATGCCGAGCCGTCGGCCCTGATGAATGGAATGTCCTCCTTACAGAGCCTCTATTTCTAAGAAAGCTCGGGCCTTCCTGCTCTGCGCGGCGTGGGCCCTCCTCCCAAGTTCACCACGGTTCCTGTGAAATGCACAGCGACTTCCGAATCTAGTGCTGGGTCATCGTGGCCTCCCCTCGCCGAGCAGGGCTGCCCCTCAGGAGAGCTGGAGGGAGGGGGCAAGGGATGAGCTTTAAGGAGGAAGTGCCGCACTGGGGTTCTGCCAACTAGCTGCGTGCGTGACTCTGGGCAAGTCACAGAGCCTCGGTTACTCTTCTGTAAAATGGACGGAACAGACCCTACTGATCTTAAGGGTTAAGGATCCAAGGTCGTAGAGGAACGTCCAAGCATTTAGTACATGCAAGCTAGGAGGTTCCTGTGTGCAGGCGTGCAAAGAGCCATCCCACACTGACGCCTGTCTATTTGGGGCCTCTTGCTGGGCTGGGGAGGCGTCTCCTCCTTCTCCCTGCAGCCCTGGAAACTCTCTAGAAATCACACACCTGGGGATGGGAGAGTCTGAGCAGATCCTCTGTTCTCTCCCCAAAGCGTAAGTAACTCCTAAACCACAAGCGTCCTCCCCCAAGGGTCAGAGCGAGGGCCGAGGGCTCCGAGGACACCCGCCAGGGCCGGACACTCACCGGCTATCCTCTGCATCTTCATGCGCCGCGCCTGGATGCGGCCCTTGGCCAGGCGCTGCTTGGCGATGATGCAGCGGATGTGGTCCGAGAAGACGAAGGTGGCCTGGAGGATGGGGAAGGGCTTGGAGTGGGGGCTGGACGCAGGCTTGTGGATGGTGATGTTCAGGGCGCGGCTGTCATCCTCCACACCGGTCACCTGCATGTCCTGCGGGGAAGGGGCAAAAGCAAGGGTGTCTGTTAGGTTCAGGGGGAGGGTGGCGGCTCAGAAGCCGCGGGATCTGTGTCTCATCAAGAAAGAGGGTCCTAGGGGCGCCTGGGTGGCTCAGTCGGTTAAGCGTCTGACTTCGGCTCAGGTCACAATCTCACGGTTTGTGGGTTCGAGCCCCATATCAGTACTGACAGCCCAGAGCCTGGAGCCTGTCTTCGGATCCTGTGTCTCCCTCTCTCTCTGACCCTCCCCTGCTCGCACTATCTCTGTCTCTCAAAAATAAATAACATAAAAAACTTTTTTAATAAAAATAAAAAAGGAAGAGGTTCCTGGTGGCTGGCTCGGTCAGAGGAGCATGCGACTCTTAGTCTTGGGATTGTGAGTTCAAGCCCCACGGTGGGTGTGTAGAGATTACTTAAATAAATAAATAGAGTCGGGATTTTTCAATATTTATTTTTGAGAGACAGAGCACAACTGGGTGAGGGAGACAAACACACACACACACACACACACACACACACACACACACACACACACAAAGAATCCAAAGCAGGTTCCAGGCTCTGAGCCATCAGTACAGAGCCCAACACGGGGCTCAAACTCACATATCATGAGATCATGACCTAAGCCTAAGTCGGACACTTAATCAATTGAGTTTTTAAAAAAAGAAATAAAGAGGTTCCCCAAGTTCCCCCAAACTTTGCTTTGACCCCAGAAGAGCAGCCTCCCAAAGCAGCCCAGGCCTCATGGACAGGACACAGTAGGCAACACGGTGCTCAGGGTGAGCCCGCACTGGCTGTGGGGGAGGGGACCTGGGTTAGCTACTGAATCAATGGCTGCACCGGCCTCTTCGAAGGGCCACGGGGACTCAAAGAGCCAGCCTCCAGCAGCTCCTCTGAGACTACGAGAGGGAACAAACCAAAACGCCTGTCACCGTCTGCCATGGTCTTAGATACTGGCACACACCTACTGCCAAGGATCAGAAGGGGGCATCATCTGAAGAATTTCTGATCCCTCACAGGAATGCCAACCCTGAGAAGGGACAGGGCACATGAAGGAGGCTGCATTTGGAAGGTTGCACAAGAGACTCACCCAGAGCAAGCCCATCTCAACCCTCAGAAAGGATTTTCCGCGTAAAGAATCTGCTTCCCACGAGAGTTTAAGGAGATGTGAGGTAAAGGCAGGAGGCCAGAGGCAGACACGGAAGCCGGGCATGTCGGAGGCGGCGGGGAACAGGCTAAGAAGGCTCACGGAGGAGGTAGTTGCTATTTGTGGGCCTTAAATCAGGCACCGGCTCCACGAAAATAACAAAATGTTGCAATGTGCCTTCGATGTGACATCTCCCACTTAAGGTGGAGAGCC
This sequence comes from Mungos mungo, assembly GCA_004023785.1. Lineage (NCBI taxonomy): Eukaryota > Metazoa > Chordata > Mammalia > Carnivora > Herpestidae > Mungos > Mungos mungo. Next base: position 75,898 of record PISW01004939.1, read on the forward strand.
TGGCACACGGGAACGGCCTGACAAATAAATAACAGCTACCGGAAGGCGACCAGAAGGAAAGGTTGATGTGGCTTTCGTTGTCTGATGGAGGACGTGTATTAATCCTTCAAGGGAGAAAAACACTTTCCTGACACTAAATTCTAGAGGAAATTGATCGTAAGTCTAGATAAATAAGAAGCACTAAGTCACCTAATGGACAATCTCTTATAAAGAAGTCTTTTTTTTTTTTTAATGGAAGATTCTTCATATAGTTTCTTGCATGCCCCTCTGGAAAAGACATTTTTTAAAGGGAAAGATCCTGAAACAGAGGAGGTTGGGGGGAAAGGTTGCAACAGTGTCCTCGAACACGTGGGCGGCTCCTTTGGAGAGCGGGATGCTGCTGAGGGTCGCACCGCGGAGACGGGCACGTGGGGGAGCCTGAGCGAGACCCGGCCGGCGACCAGGGACCGCCCAGCGAGGGAACGGACTGCCTCGGAGCAGGGCAAGTCTCGGGCCTGGAAGAGTTTGCTGCACATCTAGGGACAGTGGGGAGAGGGGCTGTGTGACATGCGGCGAGGGTCTGGAAGGCTGCTGTCGACACTTCTGGTTCTTACTGAGCTGACATCAGCCACCCGTCATGCAGACAAACAATAAGAAAAGCCCACGTCCCAACTTGCGTTTGGCAACGTGGAGCCCATCTCTGCTAGGAAAGGGGTGAGCACAAGGCCACGTTTAAATTGCCAGGGGCAACCAACCGCTTTAGAGAGGAAGCTGGTAGTGTCTCCGAACTCTGAAAACGGCACGCCCCCGCGTCTCGGAATCGGCGAGGGAAACCCTCGCTCAAGTGCACATGGAAGGAAGGACGATTCTGTTCGAGGCAGCGCTGTCGGTAAAGGTAATGAGCTGGCGACAGCCATGGGGCACGGTCATGGCCACGTGGCAGTTAAAAGAATTACGAGGGAGTCTGCAGACACTAAGGTGGTCAGCTCTCAGACATATATCGAGTGGGAAGAGGAAAAATAAGTTTAGAATGTGTTCAGGGTGACACTATTAAACACACACACACACACACACACACACCCCTCAAGTGTGTGCACACGATGTTTATAAACAGCGCATGCAGTTATATTTATATGTGCACTTGGCAGGGCACCAGCTCTGGGAGGCCCATACTGATAATGCAGGAGCAAGTTTAAGAATTGAGGGTTTGGGTCAAAGCACACTTGACCCTTATCTGGGCGGTGTTTTCACTTTTTCAATGACAATCTGTTCACGCAGTCCTTGTGTCATCAGAAATGAACTGTAGAGACAGATGACTCGTGTGTGTGTGTGTGTGTGTGTGTGTGTGTGTGTATGTGTACAGCCAATCAAGAAGGGGTCCCAGGGCCCTGAGTCATCATACCTGCAGCAGGCCTGCGAACTTGACCACTCCCCAGCCAAGCCTGGACACATCGGGCTCCACCAAGCTCATCTGGTAAATATCAACAGCCAGGAATCGCTGCACCATCCCGCCGTCCTTGGTGATCACCGTGCACGCGATCAGGTCGCTGTTGTCTGGGGACAGAGAGAGGCAGCGCAAAATGAGGGGCAGTCCGGAGGCTCAGCCTGAAGGAGACAGGCGCTCAGGCTGACCTGTGGCTGGGCGGCGGCGTTGGGCGGCAGAGCCCAGATTTGGAGGCACACACACACACACACACACACGCTCCGGAGACCGAGTCTCTCCTCTGAGTCACGCTGGGCTGCTTGGGATGATGCCTACCCCTCTCAAAGTGATGTCGGAATAAAGAACCCGAGGCATTATTAGTACAATGTTGACTGCGCACCGGGCGCCCAAACTGGAGCTCAGAAAAATCAACTGAGAACCGGGGTTGGCGATGTTTACCTGACTTAGGGGAAGGCGCAGGAGAACAAGAGTGCCCTGCTTGGTTCTAGAACCATCATACTTCCAGTCTGGTGTCTGGCCACTCAGAGCTGACCTTTGTACTAGATGTTGTATGCGGGGGCAAGGCACTTGGCCCCTCTGAACCAGTTTCCCTCTGTATGAGGGGAATAATATCCTTTATCTTGAGATGTTTGGTGCTTTATATATGTATTTATTTTTTGAGAGAGAGAGAGCCATGAGCTGAGGAGGGGCAGAGGGAGAGGGAGACGGGATCTTAAGCAGGCTCCACGCTCAGCACAGACCCCAAGAGGGGGCTAGACTCCGCGACCCTGGGATCATGACTTGAGCTGAAATCAAGAGTCGGACGCTCAGCCGACCGAGCCAACCCGGCGCTCCAAGATGTTGGGTGCTTTAAATACGAACAGACTGGTAAAGCATTTAACACAGAATCCTCACCGTATGCCGGGCCCCTTCTCTTACTTGGAAACTATCCTCAAATTCAAGGTCTAATTTAGTGCCTGTCCTTGATGGCGTTGACCTCACCAGACTAAGACAGGACCGTTAAATCTACCGTCTGCTTGAATTTCCTCCAATGGAATTCTCTGCCACATTTTTTTAAAATAGCCAAAAGAGGAAACAACCTAAATGTCCCCAAATAGGGGAAAAATTTGAGTATGATTTTTTTTTCCCCATCACATGCAAAATTATATACCCATTTACAAGTTATGTTTAACCAAACTGTGAACAAGGGTTGCCTATGGAAAGGGAAGTGAGAATGGGGGTGGGGGGGGAGTGCATATGTGGCGCGGGGGCATGGATGGGAGAACTTGAATTTCTGTGCTATATAGACCACTGTATCCCTTGAAATTACTTTAAACATTTAGTTCTGAGGCAGAACACATGAGCAGGGGAGGGGCGGAAAGGCAGGAGGAGAGAGAGAATCCTAAGTCGTCTCTGCGCCCACTGCGGAGCCTGACTTGGGGCTTCAAACCCACAAACCATGAGACCACGACCCGAGCCGAAACCAAGAGTCGAACGCTCAGCCGACTGAGTCACCCGGGCGCCCCTCCCTGAAATTGTTTTACAATGAGAAAGTTCTCAAGATGTGCTTTTGGAGGACACACAAAAAAAACCCCAGCACAAAATCCGACTTACCAGGGATTGCGACAACACTGGAAAAGACGGTGAACTTTGAAATGGAAAAGGGTAAGAACTGGATTATCCTCATTTGGATTTTGGTTTTTTTTAAAAAAAGAAGTATCCCTACGAAGAAAATACACGTGCAGAAAACAAAACTGAAACATCAGGAGATGCTTCTGATGACAAGGACAGTAGACGGGTTTTTTGGGTTTTTTGTTTTTGAAGCAGCTTTACGGGGTATAATTGGTAAACCATAAAACGCACCCGTTTTCAGCGTACAGCAGGCGGTGCGGCCGGTTTACAGCTGAGTCACGACATCCCAGCTTTGGGGTACCTGGGGCGCCCCAATGGGTTTGATCCAGAGCGCTGTAACCACATATGTGGCTAGCATTACTGGAGGCGGGCGGGTGGGGGAGGGGAGGGCACACAGACAGAAGTCTTGGTCTCAGACGCACCTGATGACAGGTACTCCCCAAGTTTTTACCCCCCCCCCATTTTTACTTTCCATTAGGATCTAGGGAGGACAGGTAAACTGACGACTCTCGGCACCTCCTTCCCACATACGGCTCCGTTTAACCCTCTGAAAGCTAATCCGTTTGGGACTGTGGCTTCCCGGGGACGGCTTCCAGGACGCCCTCTGGGCTTCGAAGGGCTTCGTGCCTCGGCGTGTTCTCCCGGGCGTCGGCCCGCCTAGGCCGGCCGGCTGCCCCTTGGCAACCCCCCCCCCCCCCCCGCCGCCCCCAGCGGGAGTCACCCTCTGCTTTCTTTGTATTCTGTAGCAAGGATCTTCCCCCCTTGCCCAGTGACGCAGCCAAGCACCTTAGATTTCTAAAAATTATGTCATCCAGGATGTCTAGCTAGCGTCCCTGCTGGCCCTCTGTATTCAGAAGTGGAAGCCAGCATGTTCATGTTTTCCAGCATGTAGAGTTTATTTTCTTTCCTCGGTACTTAAAACGTTTTTCTCCACGACAATCTTTAACTTTTCTAAATAGGAAACAACGTGATAAGGGATGCTTTTTCTTTCCTTTTCCCCTTCTCCCACCCCCTGGCCCCCAACCAGCAGGGAGCAGGGATCCTAGGATTTCTTCTCTCTTCACACCCACAGAGGACGCGCCCCTCATGGTGTGACCGGGGAAAGCAGGCACAGCTGTGGTGGCGGTGTCAACGGGGTTTTGTCTGCAACACTGGGGTTTGTGGGCAGGTGGGCCCCCTCGTAAAGCCTGGGGTCCTCAAGACCTTTGGCGGGGGGATTAAAAGGACTCACTATGTCTGCCCCAAGAAAAAAAAGGAAGGACAAAACCCCAAAGCGGAACAATGTTCAGAAAGGCAATTGAGACACCAACACCCACCCCGTGAGGGATTTCATAAGAAAAGTAAAAGGCAACTGGCCCGAGGAGCCAGGACCTCCAGAGGGAGGGAGCCTCTGGCCTTTCAGACTTTGGGGGCGGTTTAGGGGAGAGGAAGCGAGTTTCCTCCAGGGAGTCCGGGGAATGCTGTGGAGGCTCGTCTGTGGGCTTCCGGTGTCACCTGGGGGAGCCCCTTCCCCACCTCAGCCCTCTGCTGCCCCCACACTGGCTATGGCAGTCTCACCTAAAGCCCTGGGGACAGGGCTGTCTGCCGAACGGAACCCAGGCCCACCCACAGTCTAGTCTGAGGGCTGCTGCCTTCACGCAGGCACCCCGGATTTCGCTCCATGACAGAGGAGTCGTCAGTGCTGAGGTACTGGGAGGGATGTGGGGACACGGGGAGGGCTGTCAGGGTGTGGGGACCTCATGAGCCTCCCTGCCTGACTCCGAGGAATAGCCTGTGGCCCGGGTAGCACTGCCCCTGCCCGGATCTTGCTGTCCATGTGAACCTCCTGGGTCCCCCCACCCACCACCAACTCCACTGTTTCAAAAGGGGAGGGCCTAGGGGTCAGGTGTAAAATTCTACAGGGGCACCTGGGTGACTCAGTTGGTGACACATACGACTTTGGCTCAGGGCATGAATTTGACTCATGAGTTTGAGCCCTACATCGGGCTCTGTGCTGACAGCTCAGAGCCTGGAACCTGTTTCACATCCTCTGTCTCCCTCTCTCTCTGCCCCTCCCCCACTCACACTCTTTCTCAAAAAAATACAGTACAATAATAAAATAAAATAAATAAATAAAAATAAAAATTTACAGACAATCACAAGAAAATACAGGTGAATACACTTGTGATCTTAGGGACAGGGCAGGGTTTCTTTAAGAAAGAAGTAAGAGGGGCGTCTGGGTGGCTCAGCTGGTTAAGCGTCCGGCTTTAGCTCAGGTCATGATCTCATGGTTCATGGGTTCTAGCCCCACATCGGGCTCTGTGCTGACAGCTCAGAGCCCGGAGCCTGCTTCGGATTCTGTGCCTCCCTCTCTCTCTGACTTTCCCCTGCTTACATGTTGTCTCCCTCTCAAAAATAAACATTAAAAAATAAATAAATAAAAAAGAAGAATCAACACATACAAAAATAAAAAAATACAAGATCGGCAAACTGATTACAGAAACATCAACATTTAACTCCTGTATAACAAATGACTTCATGGACTCGGTGAAATATTTGCAAAATACCTCTCAGAGACAAAAGATCTTGCAGTCAATGGGGAAGAACTCCCAGGGGCCATTCAGAGACAAGAGAAGAGGGGCGGCCAAAAAACCAAACGCACACAAAGGTGCTCGACCTCAGGAGAACACAGGAAAGAATTTTTAAACACGATACCACCCTCTACCCATCAACTGGGAGATGAGGCCTGGTGAGGACACAGAAAAGCTGACAACGATTTCCCAAGATTTCTAGGAGAACAAATTAACACAGATATTTTGAAAGGGCAAATTAGCACTGTTTATTTAAACTGAAACTTTCATACCATATGACCTGGCAATTGATCTGTTCCCAAGAAAAACACACACGAGGGCCAAGAGGCAGGAATAAGGATGTTGATGGCAGGATTTGGGTTCCAAATGTCCCACAACAAGGGACAGCCGAAACACAGACAAAAACGAAAACAAAAACAAAACAAAAGCAAACACAAAAAACACGCACGTTCATTCGGCGCGAAAACATACGGCCGTAACAAGGAACGGCTTAGATCCCCGGCTATTTCAACAAGGTCAAGTTTCAAGAACATACTGTCCAGTGGAAAAAGCAAGTCTCGGCCTGACATGATTAGCATAACGCAATCCGTGTAAAATTAAGCCTCGCCAAGCCGTGCCGTGTAAGCTCTGTGGGCTCCAGTGTGTGGGCGGTAACAGTAAGGTCTGGCAGGGTGCGTGGTGACTGCCTCTTTGGAGGGGACGAGGTGGGATTAAGGGTGAGGGGGGTCAAGGTCATTTTATGTTGTCTGTGGTAGCAAAGAGGACAATCAACCTCTTTCCACGTGCCTCCACAAGGGGCCTCGGGTCCTTCTGGGGCCTGGCAAGGGCTGGGGAGCAGCACCAGGCCAGGCTGCTGGCCAGCCGGCTCTGCCTGATGTGGAAGGTGGGGACAATCATCACGAACGGGGTGACAATGGAAGCTGGGGACTCCAGTGTCACCTCTGGGTACATGGGCGCGCACACTGCCAAGCCCGCCAGCCGGATGCGTGTGAGCCCGAGAGCTCCGCTCAGGGGTGCACCTGGGTGGCCAGACTGAGGACAAGGCCAGCCGGTGCCCCCGAGGGGCTCAGGGCCACGGAACACGGGGGAGACCAAGTCTGCATCTGGGGAGAGACTGCGCCAACAGTCACAGCAGGTGGCAGGACACAGGTCTCCATCCCAGCCCAGGACCCCGGGGTATGGCTTGCCTCCCGGTGGGGGCCTCCTCCAGGGACACAGGACCATCTGTCCCTCCCACGCCCAGGCACTCACTGCCTTTGTTTCATTTCTCTGCCATTTTATTCTATGTGAAGAGACTGAGATGGTCTTTCTCTTCGCACAACAGGTTCCTGTGCTCCCACTGGAAAAGCCGTGACCTTCCTGACGGTGGATGATGAAGTCTTCTGTGTCCAGCCCCCCACCAGGGGGGGCCACCATCCCCTCCCGGTGCATTTCCAAGCGTGGCGGCGCTACCCCCGCCTTGTCCGTCACAAAGGGGAGCCCACCCTGTGCCCATGTGTCTCAGTGACACGTTTACACAGCCATGCTCTCTCGTGACTCTCGGGGACCGACCAGCTCCCCAGCTGGTGGCCATTCAGGTTGTTTACAAGCTCTCCCGGCAAGAGAGGAAGGAAACTCCTTGTCTGTACGTGCATGTGAGAGCAAATCTATAGCAGCAAAGGAGGGCCTGGGCGTACTTCTCTTGGAAGCACTCATGTTTTACTAAAATATATTTATTTAAAAAGGAAACGCCGTATCATTACCACAAGTGAAGAACCAGATTTACAATAAAGAGCCCAGAGGGGCAGTGAAATGGGTTTTCTCATGGACCACTCTTTTTTTTTTTCTTAAAGTTTATTTATTTGAGAGAAGGAGCACAGGCATGAGTAGGGGAGTGGCAGGCAGAGAGGGAGGGAGAGAATGCCAAGCAGGCTCCGTGCTGTCAGTCCCCAGGGGTCCCCTTCTGGATCATTCTCCCAGCACTATCCCCGCCCTACGCTCTTCTCAGTGCGAGGCCTCGGCCCTCTTCCCGCCAAGTGCTAGGGTCTCTGTCCTTTCTCCAGGAACCTCGGTGGGCCTCTGTGATTGCCTGGACCCACAGAGGACAGTCAACGTGGTCCCACGTAGTCTCTGAGGCAAGGTCTCCAGATGCTCTTGGAACCAACGAATCCGCCATGCTGTGAGGAAGCCCAAGCAGCCACAGAGACATCCACAGACACAAAGCAAGTCCTGGGGCCTGACCTGCCAGCCCCCAGCCGGTGCCGCGCGGAGCAGAGGTACGCTGCTGAGCCCCACTGGGCAGATTACAGATCTGTGATCGGGACGCAGGACGCTAGCTGTTTGAAGCCACTCGCTTCTAGGGGTGCTGCTACTCAGCGGTTCGGGACTGCACAAGTGACCACTGAGCGGGACTGGAATTCCCTGTGGTCTCCGGCACACCCGACTGAATGCTTCCAGCGCCACCGAGGGGCTGCACACGGCGTCACGGAAGACTACTCTGGAGAAAGAGCTCAGGGCTGGCCGTCTGGGACGCGGGAAGAGTTCTGCAGGGTTTGGCAGGATGGAGGGGCAGCAGAGCGGACACTTCCCCCCACCGAAGGCGCCGAGAGAGAGAAGGGGGAAAGGAACCTTACTGTGAGGCACAGAATCAGTACAAGCTTGGGTTTGGGGCCGTGGGGTGTGGCCTTAAATTCAAGTGCTGCCACTAACAACTTTGTGACCCTAAAGCCACTTCCCTCTGTGGGCCCCAGGTTCTTCCCTTCAGAAACCAAAGACCTAACCCTGGCAGGGCCATCGAGGGGACGGGAGAGGGGCCCCAGGGCCATTCTATGCACTGTGCCCGGTGTGCATCATGGGCACAAGCCGTGGGTCCTTTGCCAGCCGGGGCTGCTGCTAGGCTTCACCCTAGCTTTCTGGAGCCACGATTCTCTGGTCAGAGCCCCCCTGCCAGGGGCAAAGTCACACCTTCTGAATGCAGGCTCTAGACTAAGTGAGCCTCTTCCGAGGGAGAAAACGGTTCGCGGTCTGGGGCTGTTTCTCTGAAGTGCTGTGGGGTCGTAGGTAGGTGAGCGACCAGGCCCCGGGCCTCTCTGAAGCCCCCACCCCCACCCCTCATCCATGGCTGTCGCTCTAACCCGTCACTCTCTGCAGCATCTATCCAACGCACCCCCGACCACGCCCCAAGGCCTGCCAGTCCCCAACACCCCGTCTGCCCCTTCCCTCCAGGTTGAGGCCTGCTCCCTGTCCCCACATAAGCCGCAAGAAGGCAGGGCCCGTGCCAGGGTCTTCGCCGCTGTCCCCCCAGGAAGGTTCTGGGCAGTGGAGGCACTGAGGACGTATATGTCAACAAGATGGAGGGATGCTGGTGTCTGGTCCTTCCCGGCCAGCTGTCATCTCAGTCCCTGGGTGGAGAGCTTCCTCCACGGCTCCCTCTGACAGGCTGTAGCTCATTACTGAGCAATAAATGGGGCTGATTGACTTTTGCTGTATTTAAATAATCCCTTCATGATAAAATATGGATGCCAATACCGTAATTTAATTCTTGGCGTTGGCAGCTCCAAATGCATTTAGAAGCGAAGTCTTTATCCTTACGGTGGGATTTCCAGGCCAGCTGAATCCCAGGGCTGTGAAACCTAATCCTCCGGGCTTTGGGGTCAATTCTCAGAACACCACCACAGCTGGAATTTACAGGAGCAAGGCTGTATCACTACCAAGGCTCGTGGGCCCTTGCTGTTAACCAGAGGTCAGGACGGGCCCCCGGGCTCCTTGAGGGAGGCGGGCCACCCTGGGATTCCTAGACACCAGGCCCAGCGCGAGACTTCACAGCTGAGAGGAGACCAGGATTTGCTGGTGCACAGAAAGCCGGAGGCCTGCTTTTAAGAGGGACGTGTGGTCCAAGAGTGGCCTGGCTTTCTAGTCTGGGGCCCGCAGGCGTGCCTGGGATGCGCGAGGCCAAGATTATCTAAGACAACGGGATCATGAACCCTCCCGGGAGCCGACGGCGCTGTCCAGAGGGGATGTGGTTCAGAAGACTGTCAGGGCTGGGGTTTAGGACTGGGGACCCCTATCGGTGGCTGCTGGCCCACGATGTGTGTGCAGGGCTCCCATACAGAAGCTGGGCGCTGAGCTCCCACATGACGTGCTCCCCGGACCCCGTAAGGCGGTTCACCGTAGCGGACGCAAGCGCAGGCCATCAGGTAACCTCCCATGGGCACGCGACTGATAATGACATGGCGAGAGAGGAAGCCAGAGCGAACATGTGACCTTCAGGCCACGCTGAACAAGCTGACTATGTAACCCGGGCTCTCGTCCTCTGGATGTGGGCCCGAGAGAGGATGGGCTCTCGTTTCCTTCGGGAAGGGGGCGTCCCCAACCCGGGCTAGTTCCCGAGGGTGCAGGATGCTGGCTGGCTCTGGCAGGGGGAGGCAGACGGCCTGGGCTCTCGACGGGCACACCCCAGGGGCTCTGAGCTCCCCGTGGATGACATCACAGAGCCACCCGTGGGCTCCTGGTTTATTCCAGCAAAGTTTCACTGGGCACGTGGTGGCCCCCTCACGTGGCAGACCTAGACCCTTCCCGAGGGGAAGGGGAAGAGCTGTTTCACGTCCACCCCAGGGCCCTCCCTTCCTGTCACAAAGGGCAGACTCCAGCTGGGCGCTCATGCCACCCCTGGGGTCCTGTTCAGGAGCAGGGGATAGAGTGGAGCAAGGCAAGCCAGGCCCAGCGGCTCACGGAGTCGTCACACCTGCAGACAGAGGGCAGGCAGCCCCTCGGAGCTGTCCGACGCTCTGAAAACTGGCCTGTGGGACACACAGGAGGTACTGTGTGGCGGTGAATAAAGCTTTGACAGGGACTCCAGGGAAAGCCAGGTTGGCACAGCCCCCTGATGACAGAATGCAACCAAGGGGAAAGGCCGTAAGTGACCAGTAATGCATGGCTGGGAAGCGACTCAGTGACTCATGGGGCTCCGGCGGGCTCTCTGGGGGGCCTGGGGCAAGAGTCAGGCGCAGGCAGCACAAGGCGGTCCATCAGAGGCCCGGCGGGAAAGGGCGATCCATCTCCCCAATGTCACCACTCCATCAACAGCCGCTACCAAAATGAAAACGACAGCCGAGCTGGGGTGGAAGAGAGTCACGCATGCAAGTCCCAGGGGCTCCGGAAAGGCGGCCTCGTGTGGGGGAGACAGGCACCGGGCCCTGGTAAATTCTAGAGACCCACCCCAGGAGAAGAGTCTTGCGTGAGCAACCCCAGACCTTCTCAAGCCTGACGAATGCCGGGGGGGGGGGGGGGACTCCGGGTGAGACCCATGACATTCTGGAGTCAAAACAAGAATGAGACGCAACGGTTTCTGCATGGGGTGCAAACAAGCACGCTCAATTAGCTTGGCTGCTTCTCCTGACAGTCAGATCAATCCTTTGAAGAAAATTAAGTAACCATTTCTCCATCAACCCACCGACAGCTTACGGGTTATTTGCTCCAAGTAGCAATCAATTACTTTGTCTTCTTTGAAGCTCCCTAAAGCCTTCCTTCCCAGCACAGCTTGGGGGCAGCCGTAAAGTGCTAGACTTCCTGGATGGGGAGCAGGACTTGGCACATTTCTACTGCCAGGCATAGGAGTCAGGTCCCTCCAAGAATAAAGGGGGAAAAAATGTACTGGTGTTGGTCCTCAGATTTGCAAACGGGAACAGAAATTAGGGGTGCAGAGATTAGGACATGTGCTGAAATCGAGTCACCTGGGGAATCCGTGACCAAGGGCTGGCTCTGGACTTTTCCACCCTAACAGCTGTCATGCTGACCATCTGGCCTTGGGTGCCCTCTCCACGCACCCCTGCCAGAAGCACCAAGAGGCAACAAACCGCCTAAAGCCCTGCTCAGACACCTCCCTGCCCTCCTACTGCATATTGACTCGGCTTCCCCTGGAACCACGGCTCTTGAGGCGAAGGAGCCGTGTGGGAAGAGCCACAAGCCAGGCGTGGGGACTGCCCGCCTGGGGAGGACATGGAGTTCTGCCCCTCTCTGGTCACGCTGACCCCAGGCACCTGGCTGCCTCATCTATATGCCAGACTTTATGGCTCCACTTGGTGATGTGCATGCTGATGGACTTAGGGAGAAGGGTACTGATGCCTGCAATTTGTCACACACCAGAAAAAGGAAAGAAAGAAAGTGCTGGTGGACGGAGGAGCAGACACGCGGTAAAATGGGTAGAGCGAAATGCTGGCGGTAGAACCATTAGGCGTTCAACAGAGCCCTGTGGCCGGTCGCCGCACAACTCATTCAACTCGGTGGCGTGCTGGTCTTTTTCCAAATAAAATGCTGGGGGCTAAAGCGACCAGCTTGGGTTGTCAGGAAAGTCACACAAGCACATAGCGGCATCTGTGACATGGGTAGGGGTGTGTCGGGGGGGCACTGGGCAATGAACGCCTGCAATGTGATCATTCATGCTGACCTCCTGTGTGTCACGCTTTGTGGGATCACTACAGGATCACCTCGCTGTGAAGATCTATTTGGTTTGTGCATTTGAAGAGCAGGAGTGGGACGAGTTTGGACTCAGGGTGACCTGCAGCGCTCCTTCTAGCAATCCCTAACCTTGCAGAATCCCAGCATCACCCCGTGGACTCCGGGGCCACCAAGGACGCTCCGTGGGTGCTGCCTCTGTGGATGTGAGTGGGTAAGCCTTCGGCAACTACTCAAGAGACAGCGGGTCAAAGTCCCGGTGACTGTACACGTCCCTGCCGACTGGACGGAAGGCACGGTGCCTTTTCGGACAGGGGAGGCTGAGACATGGGCCGGCCAGCTGTCTGTCCTAGGTGCCTGCAGGCTAGGGACAGTGCTGGGCTTGGGCTCAGCCCCATCTGCTTTCAGAGGAGGGGTTTTCCATGGCCACTTCCTTTCTCTGGCTTGAAAAGCACATGCCATGTCTAGTAAAATAATGTGACCTATTTTCACGAGGTGGCCAAGAAAACCCATCACGTGTCTTCATCTTTTCCCCTCGAGAATCTCAAGAGGCTTTCCTCTTGGGAGAATAAGAAGGGGGTAACCTGACTTCTCTCGTTCCCTCCCGTCCAGATGTGGGCGGGGGGGCGGGGGCAGCTCCCTCTGGCTGCTCAAAGACCTCAGGGCTTCTTTTTGCAACTTGCAAAAAAAAAAAAAAAAAAAAAAAAAGCTTTATTCCCTGTTCCTTCTTGGTACTAAACAAAGTTCACAGACAAGTTGGTGAAAACGTAATTACCAGAAGCAGAATCCAAATGAGCAGCGATTCCAAGTAGCACAAGGCACATCCTCTTTCTTATCAAGTGACACCCGGGCTGCCACCAGAGGCCCAGCAATCTGATCGTTAAAATGCGCCGCTGACCACACTTATCTCGCCAGAATGCCACATTTGCATGGTACACTGCATAATTTCCTCTCTGAAAACGGGCCTGTTTAGCATGAGTAAATAAAGTTACCTAACTCTGAGGCCGCCGAATGGAATACTTGAGATTTCCAAGAAAAGATTTGACTACCTAAGCTCTTCACCGGGCGCGGCCACACCGACCAACACAGAACCGACTTTCGACTTTCGGAACGGCTCCCTCCTTCCTGCTGCTCCTCAGTGGCCCAGCAGCTGATGGCGGGGCCCCAGTGCCCTCCCACCCGACCCCACAGTTTCTCTGCCCAGGGCCCCCCGCACAGGATGTGGTCAGGCTGACCTGGGCTCTGCTGGGTGGCTACGAGGTGCCAGGCACTGGGCAACACAACTCTGTGCAGCGAAGGAGGAGGGACACACATCCTTGCTCGGGGGGGGGGGGGGGGGGGGGGGGGGGGGGGGACGGGGGGGGGCGGGGACCTTTTTGAGCCTCAGGGTTTTGTTTTTTTTCCTCAGCTGAAAAATGGATTCACCACTTACTTCCCAGGGGCTCTGTGAGGAGCAAATGAGATGAGGCAGAGAAAAAAGTCTTGTGATTTCTCTCTGTGAGCACTGGTTGTGAGGATACGTCTTTCTCCCTCCAGATAGAAGGTTCCTGAGGTCAAGGCCACATCTTTTCCTTCCCTTGGTAGTTCATCAGAAAAGTGCACCAGGGTATTCTAAGGAGCAGATCCTGGCCCAGGGACTGCCCATACGAGCTAGAGCATTTCCCCCCAAACCTGTTAAGGCCACTAGAGATCTGTGGGGGTCTGTGCACACAGATGCGGGCTAGAATTGAGGGAATTCTTCCGGTCAGTGGCTCTGAGTTTGACCTTCAAGGCCCCTCCTGGGTGGGGGATGTTCTTTCTCGCTAACAGCCAACCCAGACCCTGGATCCAGACAGGCCAGCTGTGGAAGAAGAAAATGGCTTTGTAGCCAGAACCATTTACATCCGCTTTTCCCTTCCCTGTTTCAGACTTTCCATTCAAACATTTCTGGGCACTTTTCCTTCATGCAGGACCCTGGGCTTGACCAAGCAGGCCCCAGGATGGGCAAGACGTGCCCCCTCGGGAGCTTCTGCTCAGTGGGGGAAACTAAGCAAGTAACAATTACATGTAATTTAACAAAGGCCACGGCAGCGGGGGAAAGGCCAGAAGAGGAGTCAGGGAAGGCTTCCTGAAGGAGGTGACATTTTTAACTAAATTCTGCAAGAAGCCCAGAAACCGGCCAGAACCAAGCTGAGGCCCCTCTTTGGAGGGCTTGCCGCCTCCTCTGATGCTTTCTGACCCTTCCTAGCCCAGCACAGGCTTCCCAGTTTCTGCTAATCCTTTGGGGTTTCCAGGCTCAGAGTTACTTTGGTTGGGAAGGCACACAATCCCTTGTCTATCACTTGGGTCCTCCCTCCACTTCTGTCCCTTCTCTGGACTCTTGTTCTTAGCATCCTAGAGCGGCACCGCCTCACGCTGAAGCGGACCGGTGAGGCACCTCGGCACCTGCTGCCTACCCTCGGGTCCTCAGGTCCCTCACCCGGCGAACGGGGCGGTAACAGCGCTTTCCCAGCAGGGCTGCCGTGAGGACTAAGGACATGCACCCGGTGACAGAAGGGCCCCCGAGACTCAGGGATCGTGCAGTTGTTCTGAGGTCACCGCCGCGAGTGCGGGCAAGCGTGGGTGAGGACAGCGGGCTGGGGGCAAGGAGAATCCCAGCGGGGCACTGAGGCCGCTTCGGGGCCTCGGTCCAGGCAACTGACCCTTCCGGGTGGGGCCTCAGTTTCCTTCTCTCTCAAATGAGGAGGTGGGGACGAAACTGCACGGCTCTTTCTCTGATGGGAAAGAAGGTCTAAATTTCATACCAGGGGACACATTTATGGCCGTTTGGCAGAAATTAGTTCACAGAGTGAATGCTTACCGGCATAGCAGTCTGATTTTTAATTAGCTTGTGGGAATTCAGTACACTTCAAACATTAAAGTAAAATATGGGCGGCCTCTGGTGGAGACAAGCCATACCTTTGGGCTTAAACAAAAGCTGTGTACTCCACACACCAAACCGCCTGCTTCATGCTCCTCATCTCTCGTGCTCAAACTGAGCATCAGAAGAGCGTGTGGCACCAGGACAACGCTTCCAAGGCCCGGGATCTACAGGGAGACGGTCAGTGCGAAAGCAAGTCTGATCAGCCTCCCTCTGTATGATCCTACGGACCCAATCACCTGGCATCTTCACATTCTTAAGCTGTCGTGAGCCAAATGAGAACCGAGAATCCCAACTATTTTTCCCTCTGAGGTTCTCTTCTTTGAGGAGGGAACTTGGACAACGCCAGGAAATTCATGAAGAATGAAAAGAAAGAAGAAAGGGGCCTCATTCAGTCTCCTTTGGTTATTCCAGGCAGGCGGGTCCTCACACAGACTGGGGGGATGTGAGGGCAGCAGAGGGAAGGGCACGGGTCGTGAATCGGAGACAGGTGGGGACCAGGTGAGTTTGAGACCCTCCCGTCTGGGGGGCGGGAGTATGCGGGGGGGGGGCGGGGGGAGGCTGCAGGCTGGTCAGCAAGGGCTGTTTATTCAGGCCATGCCAAGTAGTGTAAACAGATGTCCAGGAAATGGGAGCTAACGGAGGGTCATCATGGCAACTGAAGGTTTTCTCTGTGACTATTTACTGAAACTTAATTCAGGTTTTTAATTGGAAGTTTATAATTAAAAGCCAGTCTGGGTCTCACGGGATACATGAAAAAGGGCTTACTAAGGATATAAAGAAGATTCACAAGATTTCCTGATCCTGTATTTTTTGATGATTATTAATTCAACAAACACTTCCCGTGTCTCTGATTTGTGCCCAGCACAGTGGTGCGTACTAAGGACGCAGGAGCGAAAGAGAAGGTCCTTCGCCCATGCGGCTTACAGGCTGGTGAACGCAGACAGACCACAAAGAAAGAACCGAAATAAATCTCTTAGTGGGAATTGTACGAACACAATGGGAAGGTAATGCTTAGCCTGCTTGTGCAGAAACTCTTTTCAAACGCTCATTTGCAAACCCTGCAGTGAAAGAGACTGGTTTCGAAAGCTCCGTGGGCAACTCCTGCGAACAGACTTTTCCAGAAGTTCCACTTACAAACGCACACCTACAGTAATGTCGACGGAGAACAGTCACAGCTTCCAGGGCATTTTTAGAAGCGCTTGGCTCTGTGCTGAGCCCTCCCCACAATCCAAGGAGGTACTATTATCACCTGCAGGTTACCGGCGAGGAAACGGAGCCCCTGATGGGGTTGCCGGCTGGCTCAAGGTGGTGACGCTGTGATTTTCGGGAAGGTCAATTGCCAGGACGCCGAGCAGGAAATGCCCATCGTGAGTCAGGGCCCAGTTCCTCCACACACTTGAAGCCAGGCCCCAGTCGTATCGAAAGGATTCTGCGGGTGACGCTCTGCCCTCAGTTACGTGCACCGGGAGCAGTGGAGGAGCTGGTGCTTGAGCACCTGTGCGGAGACGCAGCCTGGGGGACTTGGCTTGGATCGGACTGCTTGGACATCCCCGCCTTGGGCTACCTTGCCGATCTCCTGGCAGAGGAAATCTGCCACCAGGGAAAGGGAAAGGTTAAGGAGTGACAGGGATCTTGGCAGGACCGTAGGAGGGAACAGAAGGCGGCAAGGAAGCCCAGCCCGTAGGAGCGGAGAGCCCCGCGCATCCACCCCTTTGCTCCGGCGGGGCCGGTGAAAACCCCGGGTCTTACGCTTGATGCCCAGCTCATGTTCTCAGAGCTGGGATGCCAGAGACTCAAACTTGTTAGGCTAGAGGGAAGCAAAGAAAAGGCAGGAATGCTTTCTTTATTTGAACAGTAGCCAGGCTGTCCCCTGGTAAGTTAGAAGAAAGCCCAGGCAGAGGGAGGAAGGGCCAGGCTGTGGAGATCTGCCCGGGTAGGGGTGCAGCCACGTCTCCAACCCCCACGCCCACCCCCACCCCGAGAATCACCGGCCCCACTGTTTCTAGCGCCTGCCACGTGCTGGGTGTTTACACACAGTGTGGGCGCTGTGCCTCCACTTCCCTGTCTGCAAATAAGGGTGATAACAGCACTTAGCTCCCAGGGTTGGGGACTAAGCCGGCGGAGGTCAGTGTCCAGAGAATATCACCCTTGTTATCATCACCGCCTCCCCCCCACCACTGCCTCCAGGCCACACTCGAGGGCAGTTACCACCCCGGCAGGAGCAGGATTCAGAGAGATTCTCAAAACCTGTGCTCTTCCTGCTTCCTGAGCCCATCCCTCCCCCCGTCCGACAGCACCGAGGGAGACGCTGTGCGTGCGGACCCTCTGGGACGGGAGCCGCCGGCCACAGGTGTCCCTTCCAATGAAAATGCAAGAAAATGAAAATGTTTGTTCTCTGTGGTGCTAAACACACAGGACCACTGAGCCTCTCAATGTGCCCAGTGTGGCTGAGGGGGGAGGATCTTTAGTTTTTTTTAATCTGAAGGTGATTTTCATTCCCAGAAATCTAGATACTGCGTGCAGGTGGTGGGAACCAAGGAGCAAGAAGGAGCCCTGAGCACTGCATGGAGCTGTGAGAAACAGCCTCGCTTCAACTCTGGTAAGGAGCTCTGGGTGGAAATGACCTGTCTCACGAAAGCTTGGGGACAGGAGGCAGCCGGGGAGCTCCCTGACCTAGAAAGAATGGCTCTCGGCTCACTCAGTGTGGGAAACTCTGCGTCCAGGTGTCCCCTGAGCCCCATGGCTCCTGCAGATGCCACAGAGGGACACATCCCAGACAGCTCTCCAGAGTGCTGGGGATGAGGACATGGCCACAGGCACTGCACCCTTGGTCTTGCTTCTGGGCCGGGCCCTGCCTGGGCCACGTGCTTCTCTCCAGGGAGGCCTCCGAGGACAAGCAGGGTTTGGGTGCTCCCTGCCCGGGTGTCTGTGCGTCCTGGCCTCCACTTGGGGCTGGGCACAGCAGAGGGCAGGAAAGGCCCGCGAAGAAATGAGCTGCAAAGTGACTCCCTCCCATCTAGCACTTGGAAGGACAGCTGGAAAGGCTGCCACGAAGAGACAATCGGTGTGGAAGGAGACCCAGTGCCCACGGTGAGGGCCACTGCGAAGCTGACGCACCCAGGCACCGGCGGCCAGGGCAGCGCTCAGGACTCTGGACTCGGGCGAAGGCCCGGGAGAGTATGGACAGAGCCCTAGTGCAGCTATGAAGGTGACACTGAAGCTCAGCACTCCAGGCTCTTCACGGAGAAGCCCTTCAGCAGAGCCCACCCTGCTTAGGGAGGAGCCTGACGACTCTCCTGGGGGCTAGGGGGCTCAGCAGCGACGCCAGCCGGGATGGAGGTGCGTGGTGGCTATTTAGAACAAGAGGCTGACCGTCCCTTGGGCCTCCTGTCCCGGGCAGGCACAGGCAACCTCCCCAGCAGGCAGGCTCAACAGGCCTGTCCAGAGAGAGGAGTCTGAGCGGGATCCGGCTTCAGACACTCTACCATCTCCCTGAACTAGTTGGGTGTTTTGTTCTGTTGTGAGTGGTCACTGAGTATCCCAAGGATCACCATACAGAGGCCCCAGTTAAACCTGACAGTAATGGCTCCCGAACATGGCTGCATGTGGAATCACTTAGGGATTCTGAAAAGCACTGATATGCCAGCTCCCAGCCAGGGCGGTCTGATTTCGGCAGTACGGGGTGTGAGCCAGGCACTGGGAGCCCGCCCCGCCGCACAGCCGCAGGGCCCCGCCTCCCAGCGTCACCTGGGGAGGCCGGCACCTCTCCCCTGGTCCAGCTGCGGAGACAGAACTTGGCCAAGGCCACACCGGCTCAGCAACGAGCTCAGCCCTGATGGAGAGGCTGCCGCTCCTGCTTTAGCGTGCGAGGAACCCGCAGCCGGCTGCTAATCAGAACCACACAGAACGCAGATCCTTTCCTTTATCTGACTCCGAGACACTGGGGCCAGATGTCACAGGGCCTTCACTAGACAGATGTTCACGGGGGCCGGAGAGCGGGGGAGGTTCTCAGGCACCGTGAGGGCGCCCTGAAGAAAGCCGGGTGAATGCACGCGGCTGCAAGGCCGTCCCAGGTCTGATGGACTGCTTACAGCATCCCGGGAGGTTAATTACAACAACCCTGAACTTGGTCCCGTGTCAGCGTGCTCAGCCATGAGTGATGCAAGCAAAGAAAGAAGTAAAATAACAGGGCAGGGAAAGAAACTAATTGAGCGAAGCCTTCGAAAATATTTCTGAGACACCAAATTCTAATTAAAGATTAACACACACAATGGGCATATTAAAAGGCACTTACAAAGGCCCCCAGAACACAGTGAGAGCGTGAAATCTGTCAAGGGTGAGTGGACCGATTCAATCTCTCAGAGAGGGATTGGTAAGCAACAGGGGCGTCTCCTTAAGGCTGTGAATTTAAATCAGGGAAACAGCACCCGGTTCCTCTCCCTGCTGGCCTGGGCTGCAGCCTTCCTGGACGGCAACTTGGCAACGGGGAAAGAAGGCCTGTCCACTGGGCTTGCCCTTGAACCTCCAAGTCCACCTCTAGAATGGTATGCTGTGCCCTGACAGAGAGTCAGCTATAGGGAAGTTCACAGAGAGAGAGAGAGAGAGAGAGAGAGAGAGAGAGAGAGGGAGAGGGCTGGGGGCTTCAATAGGGAAACATTCACCAATTAAGAGAAATGAACTCTTGGCCGACCTCATCATGGGGTGTTACGGAGTCAGTTTGGGAAAATGCTGTTACAACAGTGTTCCATTTCTGTACCACCCCTAAGGGTTTTCCATGGTGGTTCCAGCTGTCCCTCCCTTTTAACTCCGATTTACTTTAAAAGGAAACTTTGTATCATTTACATAAGTGCAAAGTTAGCATCATCTAAATAAGGGGCACACCTGTTTACATGGCCTAAACACTGATGGGGGGCCAGCCAAACCCGCCACTGGGGCCACCTTGACCAGCATGGCTGAGGAGGACGGCTGGAAACGGAGGCCACCAAACAGCGTGCGCAGAATGACCTCGTTCCGTGTAACGCAAACTCGTGGTTACACTTGGGTGATGGTCGGATTGCAAGTTATCTCTATTTCCTACATTTCCTACAGGAACCAATAATACTTTCATGCTAAAGATGGTTTTTTTTTTTAATATTTATTTTTGAGAAAGAGAGAGAGTGCGTAAACGGGGAGAGGCAGAGACAGAGGAGGAGACAGGATGCAAATCGGGCTCTGAGCCATCAGCACAGAGCCCGATGCGGGGCTCGAATTATGAACCGTGAGATCATGACCTGAGCCTTAGTCAGACGCTTACCCGAATGAGCCACCCAGGTACCCAAAATGTTTTTAAGCTTTAGCGGTCCTGTATTTCTCCCAAGGCTCCCTGTGTTCTGTCTTGGGAAATAGCTCTGGAAGGACACACCTCTGATCAAAGCCTGGTGACCTCTGGAGAAGCGGGGAGGAGGGGGCAGGCAGCACCTAGTTGTGCTGTCTCACAAGGACAGTGTAGTTGTACAGTATTTGTGCAATTAGAAGGTAGTGAAAACCACCAAGTGCCCTTCGGGACCAGGCTTTGAGCACTCCCACGCCTCCAGCTCCTGTCCCGCTTGACCATCCGATGGCACTGGAGGGTGGTCCTGTCCCGCACAGAGCTCACCTGGGGAGGAGGCCAGGTCCGATCATGGGGAAGACAGGCAGGTGGGGGGAGCTGAGGACCCAGGGCTAGAACACGATGTGGCCAGGCCGGGGTCAGGGCCCACACTGCCTCCCACCAGAACCTTTCTGGTTTTCCAACCAGAACCGTTTTTCGGGTTCCTTCTTGTTCTTTCTCTGCTCCCCTTTCTTCTTGCCACCCTTCCTGTCTTTCTTCTTTCTGGTTTTCGCTCTTAAAGCGTGGCCTAGAAAAGGCAAGCTTTCCACGTTCCATAACATTACCGCCCACTTTTTCCTGCTATTTACATCAAAGATCCCAAGCTCACACATTTGAAATAGAATGTCATTTAAAAGATTACCAGCTTAAGAAAAAAAAAGATTAGCGACCGTTCAAAGAAGAAACAAGTCATGGAAAATCTGACTTTCATTCTGGTTCTGCTTGATCACACCTCCCAAGAAGAAAGAACTTCAAAGGCATCCCGGGGACCGAGGGAGTCCAGAGCCTCGAAAGGTTATGGGCCTTGCCGGGGCAAATCCACCAGTGGGCCACTTTTTCCACCCCTGACAAGGGGCCCACAGCCCCTCCAAATTGGCCCCTGCTTCTTCATAATGAGGATGGCTTGATTCGTTCTACAGACTTTATTGATTTAAATGTGATTCATGTAAAATTCACGGCAACGATGCAAAGCTAACTTTTTACATTTGAGTTCTATTATGAACCATACACAGCAGGAGCTGTAGGGAAATGAGAGGAGGCACATTTGGGCAGTGGGGGGCAAGGCAGGCAGGCGGGGCCCCAAAGGAAAAGGGCGGGGGTACTTTCTAAAGAACTCAGAGGCCCACGAGACGCACAAGGTCAGTTCTCAGGAAGGGAAATGGCTGGTTGTGTGCGGTCAGCTGTGGCGGCAGGAACTTGGACTGGGGGCGGGGGAGGGAGGGCCTCCTGCGGGGCTCCGAGGCCCGTGCCGGAGCAGCTGGGGCCTGGAGGGCCCGTTAAGCCACAAAAGCGCCGTGTGCCTCCTCCCACAAACCCTGCACCTGCGGTGAAGCGGCCCTCTGTGGATCGGGTTGGGGCCCTTCAAACTGTTCACTGTAATCACATGCCAGCGCCGGAAACTTCTCAGGCAAGCCCTGGCCGGGACTGGTGTGGACCTTCTGGGTCAGGCCTCTGGAATCCCTGACTCACGTTACCTTTCAGTTTTCCTTTGAGGCCCTGGAGGCTGCAGCTTGTGTCACTCGGGGTGACACAGCAGCGGGGCCTGTTACAAGGTGGTTCGCTAGGACTCAGGCTGGGAAGGGCCCTACGGAGCCAGCGGGCACCGCAGAGGAAAGGCTGAGGCTGGGGCATCACTCGGAAAAACAGGGTCAGTCCTACTTCTGGAAGCCACCATCATGAAAGATAGAAATACACCGCCATGGCCCTGCGGGGCCCGAGGGACCTGCCTGCCCATCATTCAAAGGCCCCGACCCCCACTCCTCCCTCTCTGACAGGTGTCCGGGCCAGTGGCCCCCCTCCACCCACGGGCTGCCGCCATCACCCTCAGACTCCAGGTGCAGTGGGCGGGGCCTCCCCAGTCCCGCCTCCAGGCCGGCTACCTCACCATTGCCCGCACCTGTGAAAGTGGCCATTCTGGAGCCAGCGTCCCAGTGTGCCATGCCTCCCTTCCTCCCGAGGGTACCCACTCTTGCCATCGCCACACTCTCTGCACCCTCTGCTCCCCCACATGCAATGCTCCTGGAGCGCCCTGCCCTTCTCCGGCCACACTGTGCCCCCTGCCTGGCGTGTGCAACACCTGGCCAGTGTTTCCTTCTTCAGAAGTAAGCTTGCTTTGAAGAGAGATTTCTGCGGTGCTCCTGAGTGCCAGGCAGCATGCAACCAGAGAGAAGGCCGATCACTGCCCCCTCCCCCCTTCCACTGAAGGAAGCAGAGGAGAGAGAGAGACCACTGGGTTGTGCTCTAAGGATGGTAATGACCACTGCCATGCGCCCGGCGCTTGCGCTATGGGCCAGGCGCTTCCTGCTCTGTTAAGGAAGCATCCTCACGAGAGCCCTGCTTTACAAACGAGGAAACAGGTCCGCAGAGTTTTAGGAACTTGCTGAAAGTGGTACCACTAACAGCTGACAGACCTGGAGCTCAACCCCCCCCCCCCGACAGATTCTGACTCTGGAGCCCCTACTATTCCCACTGCGCCCAGAACAAAAGAAAGATAGGAAAGAAAAAAAGAAAAGAAACCACACGTTTGGGGGACGAAAGCAGAAATCCATTATGTTCAAATTTCTGTTTGCAAATCAACTTCCAAGGAAATTCTGGAAAGGCCCGCAAGCCAGGGAAAGGTGTCAGTGGGTTCTCAGAGAGCCCGCTTCCTGCCGAGGGTCAGGGCTCTTGCCGATCAGCCCCAACAGCCCTCCAGCATGCAGGGAAGCCTTCGACTAAATGGCTCAGAACCAGCCCTCAGGGGTCAGAGCACCCCTGCTTGGGACCTAGTACATGGGCACCCCTTTCCTGCAAAGAAAGGTAGGGTGCTTCAGAATGGAGAGCTCAGGCCCCTGGTGGGCAGCAGCTCCGTCGCCAAAGGCCGAGCAGGTCACTCTGCAGCCCTGTTCCTAAGACCTGGCCCACACGCCTCAGGCTGGCTGTGTTTCAGGCACTGTGCTCAGGGCCCTCCTGACAAGTTCCATTTTCCAGAAGGACACCGCCGGCCCATGCTCAGGGTCGTGCCAAAGTCATCCAGGGGGTAAGCGGCCTCCTACCCTCCTCCTGTCCCTGGGCCAGGGCCCCTCCCCACGTGGCCTGCAGAAATGGGTGGGGGCCTGGCGCACACAGCTCTGCACCCCCCCCCAAAATGGCCCTCTTCCTCGAGCGGCTGACACTGAACAGGCCAGAGAGCTTTCACTGAAAGGCACGCACAGCTTCCCTTCCACCCTCTGGAATAAGTGATTTCTTCCTCTGCCCCGGCTCTCAGTCTCCTGTTTCTTTTAATAGCAGCAGCTCACGGTGCGAGGTGGGGCAGATATAAACACAGAAGGGAAAAGTGCTTACCGCAGGACTTTACTGAGAATGGAGGCTGGGAGGGTTGAGAGCAAACTCCACTGGAGCCCCCAGGTCACAGCACTGCGGATTCTCGGGCCGTGGCGCAGGGCAGGCAGGGGTGGGGAGGAACCGGAACAGTGGCCGTAATAAAACGGCCTGCCATGGAAACGCAGAACGAGCCCTGGAGAGGCCAGCATCCCACTGTTCCCCGAGTACACTCACGGTGCCAGGAATCTGGCTCTGGTCCCTCCGCGGGTCTCTGCTGACCCGTCCCCAAACACCGTCCAACGAAGCCACACACACGGGCAAGTTAAATGACACGCTTCTAATGCTCCCCTTCAAGATGAGGATGCCGACGGGGACATCGACGGGCAACCCGCAGGCCCGACGGGGCTTTATTCTCACGAGGCAGGTCCCCTTCTATGCTTTTGAGGAGCCAGATTCACGCAGGGCACGTACTCTTTTATAAGACGGCGATGTGCCCGGGAGCCGAGTGTACTTCTGGGGACTATTTTAAACCAAAGAGCTGCCGGGCAGACAGTGGGGAGCGTCCAGATACTCTGAGTTCAGAGAATGGCAGAGGTCTGGGAGAACACGGTTGTGTGTCCTCAAGACATGGATGACAGTCAGCAATTGCGACTGCAGGGTCTTTTCCAGCACTTCCTCAAGGTGTGGGGACAGGGACGCGGACAACAGTACACCGCGGGGCTGCTTGGTTGGGCTGGCACCCGTGGGCTGGGCGTGGGGGCCGAAGCCGGGCCCGAGCTCCCTAGCACACGGCCTTGCCCTTCTCACCAGGGCCCCTCTGTGAGCTGGGCCGTGCCCCTGGCCACTTGGGATCTGGAAGGTGGGGCTACCCTGGAGCAGGCTGATGACACGTAGGGGACAGATATGTCTTTGTAGGCTGTGCTGGCACCGATTCGAAAGGCTCGTGTTTGGGAGGGGGGGAGGGCTGAGGACACGGGCACCCCCCGTGCTGTCAGCAAGAGGTCCCAGGGGTACAGCCGCTGTTGTGAAGGGCAATTTGACAGCAGCTCTCACACCCAGCAAGGTACCCACCTCGTGCTGGACCAGTTCCTGGCCGGGGCTCCCTCCCAGGACCAGGTGGCACTTGGGAACGGAGCCGGTCCAGCGGCCCCACTCGCCTGGCTTCTTCGGGACAGGGGACAGCTGGGCTCAGTCTGCATGCCCATGGGGAGGGGGGTCGGGTCGTGGCTGCAGGAAAGCAGCACTCGGGGCATTTCTGTTTGATGCAACAACGCACATCTCCCAACACAGGAGAGCCCCACTTCTAACTGCAAAACCAAGCTGTGGACCAAGGTGTATGTGGTCCCATTCGTGCAAAACCTACAGGGAGAGTCAGGCATTTGATAAATACTTACCACGTGCCTACTAAGTGCCAGGCCCCAGGCTGGGCCGGGCCGATGGTGGTGAGGGCGACCAGTGTGTGTGCGCAGGCGTGAACCTGAGCGCAAGCACGGGGAGCGGGATCTGGGTAGTCACGGGTCTGGAGCGGCTTGGGGGGCTCGGGGAAGACTGTGGGTGGCTGGGAGGTGAAGGGGTACTTTCACTTTTCACGCACTGTACTGACTCAGGTTTCCACGTGCGTGTGCTTCCTTATCATTTGGTGACGTGAGATGGCAGGCCCGATGGCAGACTGACTCTGCCGGTGGGCGAGGGGCCGCAGATGGCACTGCAAACGGGCCAATTTTCCACCCGATGCCAAGAATTCGACTCCGCATCATTTCCAGGCCCCCTGGGCATGGATGTCAGCAGCCCATCAGAGGGGTCTCCTCCAGAGTTGTGGGCCCGGAGCTGGGCATCATGAGGGCAAAGGGCCCCCTGGGACATTCAGCAGGGCTCACTGTGGGCCTTCTCCCAGCAGCCCTCTCTGGGCACGAGAACACACCCCCGGAAGCCGTCGGGGCCCACCCTCCGTGCCCAGCTCAGAGCGGGTGGCTGGGTCCGCCACGTCTCAGCTATGTGCCCTCGTGCTGTGGGAGCCTCGGTCCTCAAAGGTGTAAAATAAAGACATTACCTTCCTCAAAGATGCAGGAAGTTTCTGCAAGAGTGCCTCCCCCCCACCTCAGTGAACCTATGGGAAAGGGGAATGACAGATTGAGGTGTGCCCCCCAAACGCCTGGAGCTTTGCACCAAACGCGACCCTGCACCAATTTATCTGCATTTTAAGTACCCATCCGCGGTGACTGTGATACGTAATTCGTATTTATTCTCTGCCGCCCTGAACGGTTGATGAGGCAGGAGTAAGCCGTTCTTGACCGCGGCCAAAGGAATCCCGAGTTAGTTGAATCTTACTATGACTGAAACTCCGCCTTCTAAACTAATGCTCAACCAAGGAAAACCTGTCCACGTTTAATATCTCTAGGTGGCCATAAAACAAAACAAAACAAAACCCAGAGTAGTTCAGGCTCATTTGGTAAATTAAAAAGGACAGTGTGGGACTTTAAATGTGGTTTCACAAACCGCTTTCCGTGTCCCTGCTCCAGGATGAAAATGACAGCCAGACCCCTAGGGAGGGAAAACTTTCTTCCCGGACGCCCTGGGCACCCACCAGGTGGTGCGGACACACAGGACCCAGAGGCACGTAGTAAGTACGCTGTATGTACGGACCTGGGGGACGTGAGAAGGCACGGGTGTGAAGGGTCCCTTTTACTTTGGTCACTCTGTATTTGTCTTCATGTGCAGTGAGGAAAACACACACGTGGCGTATGGATCCCAAGATTTTGTGGGTCCAGGTTAGGATAAGCCCCGCCGACCCCAGCCGGCCTCAGGAGGGAGGAACTGGGAAGATGCTAAAAGAAATATATTCAGGGGCACCTGGGTGGCTGAGTCCGTTAAGTGTCTGACTTCGGCTCAGTTCATGATCTCGTGGTTCATGAGTTCAAGCCCTGCTGACAGTTCAGAGCCTGGAGCCTGCTTCAGATTCTGGGTCTCCCTCTCTCTGCCTCTCCCCCGCTCATGCTCTGTCTCTCTCTCTCTCTCTCTCTCTCTCTCTCTCTCTCTCTCTCTCTCTCTCTCATGAATAAACATTAAAAAAGAAAACTATTCAGCGAGCAATACTACAGCAGGTGCTCTGACGCAGCGAATTGCTCCAAACGGGCACTCGAAGGCTCCCCTGTGGGGAGCGCTGGCACGGGCCCAGAGATGTCTCTGCTGAGCTGGGACGGGCACGAACGGAACGGAAGAGACAGGGCAGCACCGATTTAGATGACACCAGGCTCTGGAAAGGCAGGGACTGGAAGCGGCAGGAAGCGACCTGGCTGCCTCTGCCATCTGACCCTCCACACGTGACATGTCTTGGCCAAGTCTGTATCGGGGACATCAGCTGCCCTGGAGTCACTGTCCCCAGGGCTCGTCATGGCAAAGCGCTGTGAGGTGACATGATTCTCCCACGGAGCCCCTCCTAAGGACACCTTGAAAGGGGGAAACGGTCACGCTCCCCGAGGTACAGGTGAGGACAAGTGCCCAGGGCACAGAGACAGGAAGTAGGGCAGGTGGGGCTGGTGGGGCAGGTGGGGCCTGTGCTCCGAACTGCTGCACCCATGGCCCCACGTGCTGCGTCACACGGCCACGCATGAGCCCAGGGACCCCGGCCTGAGCCTTCTCGTTGCCCAGAGAAGCTAAAGTTCCCTGGACCGAGTCTTCATGGAAACCAAGCACAACAATGGTGGCAAAGAAGGAGCGTGGGCATGTCCGACAGCGCGGCGCTGTGCTGCACACCCGTGATCTGGCGCTATGCTCATGACCCCCCCGCTGAGTAGCTGTTCTTTATCGTCCCCCAACTTCACAAGGGAGGCGACTGAAAACCCGAGAGGTGAGGTCACTTTCCACGGCACATGGCCACCGAGCGGCAGGGCCAGAAACAGGGCCCAGGCCAGTCGGCCCCCACAGCTCCCGTTCACGGCCGCCTCGCTCTCCCGCTCCCCCGCCACGCAGGCCTTAGCCTGGCTGCCCAGGTGACTGGCTCCCTAGGTCCAAATCGGTCCTGAGCCCCCATGGGGGCGGCCCGCCAAGATGCCCAGAACACGTCGTGCTCTCCCAGCTCCCCTCGTTTCTGGCAGTCATACTGGGGCGCAGCGGTACCCCAAGGTCACTGGCACCTGCTGGCCAGCCAGCAACAGGGACGGCTCAGGAACATGACCGTGTGCAAATTACCACCACGCTCCCTACCTTCCACCTGGCCTCCACGGGCCTGGTCCATTCCAGCCCAGACCGGAACTTGCCTAATGTTTTAAAATGGGTCAAGGCCCTCGTTCACCGAGGTCCTCCCTTTCTCTTTTGGTTGGTCGCTGCCTCTCCTTCACTGTTAGCTCCCCAGCTTTCTTCCGGGTCAGCAGGGGGCAGACTTGGGTGGCCCCCATCCCCAAACACCCAAACGCTGGCTGCTGACCTCAAGAGGTTCCTGGGGACCAACAGAGGATGTGCATCCTCGAATGTGACCAAGACACTGACCAAATGCCGGGCAGCCACGCCTGTCACGCCCTCCCCACGCCACACCTGACAGCCAGGGAGGCAGTCGGTATCCCCATGGCATGGACCTCTGGTTCTTTCTCTCTCCTCTGCCCTTCTCACTAGGACGTGGGTGCCCTTGCCCCTGGCGAGACTCCACCAGGCTGGTCCCTGGGTGGTGTGTGGAGCAGGGCACCCCCGTACCCCCCCACGAACCCCTGTGGGACCAGCAGCATAAGCAAGTGAGACAGGTCTGTGTTGGGTTAAGCCGGCCTGGCCTGACCTGAAGAACAGAGCCCATGACACTGGCCCTGGGGTCCCACACTCAGGGGCATGAAACCCTGGAGATGCCACCGCGAAGCTGTCCTTGGCCCTGGCATCCCAACAGCACATCGGCAAGCACTGGGGGCCTGTCACACGTGCGCCTCTTACGACCACAGTAGTGCGGTCGGGCCTCGTCACTCTCACCGCACAGCTGGGAGAGCAGAGACGTGTAAAGATGAAGGGGCAGCTGAGGCCTCGTGGGTCTGTGGTCGCCAGCCTGCTGCGCCCAGCGTCTCCCTCCCTGGGGGCTCACTCCGAGGCAAGTTTTCTCTCTCCTTCACTAAAATTGTCACGCCGTTTGTTTTTTACAAGCCACAGAGGTGCCCTCTGACCATCCAATTAAGGCTTGTGCTGTGAAAGTGGGTCTGCCGGGTTACATCCTGACAGCCAGGACGAGGGCCCCTGCCCGTGGTCCTACCAGAACGGGGACGAGGGCTTTGCAGCCCCGCCCAGGAGGAGCCCTGCGCTTGGCCCGACCGCAGACGGGTGCTGGAGAGGTGCCTTTGAGCCCCCTCCCGCCCCACACGACAGACTCTGGGAAGAGGGGCTCTGGGGCTGGCTCCCTTCCCCCACCCCTGACAAAGGTACCTGCTTCCTCTCTCTGCAGAAGAACTGATTTATACGCAGGGCCAGGAGAGGCCTCCCAAACCCGGGCCCGCACGGCTGTGAGTTATTCCAGCCGCCGCGCAGCCATCTGGCCGCGGGCCCTTTCTGCCTCCAGAATTGATGGCACAGCATTAATTTTCCTCGAGGGAATCGCTGTCCCTGCCCAGGCTGCCTCTTCCTAAGCAGCATCTTCCAGGGAGACTGCCCAAGGGCGGGCGTTCCAAGGGACTGGAAGGAACACCAGGTAGAATGCAGTGAGATTTACTACATATTCTGACGTACCGATGGACCTTTGGGAGTTTCAGATCGCCTCTGTGCCCAGCGTAGACGACTCACGTCAGCTGGCGGGGCCCGAAGACTAATGCTGGGCCCTCAAGTCCAGTCCTGAGCTCGTTCCAACCTCCCAGTGAGAAGAGAGACCAACCCAGGGTGAGGAAGAACGTCAGACGTTTGTGAGACTGCAAGTTTGCAAGGATGCCCACGTGCCCTTGGAATCACGGGCTGGTTTTGGAAACAAGGCCAATGTCCTTACTTATGGGCCCTGTTCCTAAGCCACTTTGTCATTACTCATTCTTCCCTCTCCAGCAAATCTTCGCCGAGCACCCAGTGTGCTGTCGGCACCAGGGCCCACTCCCAGGCAGCTTGGTACCCGTCAATCAAATAACCACACAAAACCAGAAAATCACAAGTGGCATGGGCACAGTGAGATCCCAAAAAGGTTTTCCTGCGAAGTGAGCTATCCGCAGAGGTCTGGAGCATGTCAGGGAGCCGGCCAAGCAAAGCGGACCACAGTGGCCAAAGAGATCATTCCCGACGGAGGGGCTGGACCCTGCGACAGTCAGGAGCAGGAGGGAGCACAGCCAGGGACCTGAAAGAGAGCAGGGCAACAGGGCCCCAGAGAGAGCAGTGTGGCTAGGGGACAGGGGAGGACCAGACTGCACAGGCCCGGGGGCCTGGGGGTCTCAGGCCTTGACCTGCCGGCACACAGAGAAACGAGCAAGGGACTGTGACGCTCACGTGTGCCTGCCTCCCAGACCGGGGGACAAGCCCACTGCCAGTTTCCATCCCTGGCAGCGTAGACGCACACAGGAGCAGATCGGGGCCGTCCCTTCTCCCTCAGTAAGGTGGACGCCATGACAGAGTCCCCCTGGATAGCCTGCCCGGAGCTCCCCGCTGACAGAAGAACTCCACAGGCAGGACGGGGGGCTGGGACTCAGGGCTGGGGCTCATGGCTGGGGCTCTGTGTTTACTCTGGGCCCGCAGCCCCACCTCCGACCAAAACCAGTGTGGGGGAAACTGGAGGTGTCACTACGTGCCCCGTGGAGGAACCAGGCTTCAAGTGGGGAGCGGCTGGGCGAGGTCAGGACGGATCAGAAGTCAGGGGGCTTGCTGGGGGTTAGCCTTAGTGAGGAGGCTCCGCAGGCTGGGGGTCAGGTGCTGGCGGGAGCCCTCCGGACAGGGGGCCCTCTACCCATGAATCCTCGGGCAGCGCAGGATAGACTGTGAGGTGCTGAGGAGGGGTGACTTTGAGTCTGCAGGACTTCTCAGAGCCTTTGCCTGGGTTCTCCAGCAAGTCACTGCTATTGCAGTGGGCCAGGGCCAGCAGGTCAATGTGAAGACTTGCCGGTGGAGGAGCGGCAGCCAGTGGGGAGCTCCCACTTTTTCTGTAACTGGGCCAAGAAACCCTTGATGTGCAGCTGATGGTCCACCTCCCAAGTTTCCAAAGCTACCCAGCGTCTCACACCCACACACACCCCAACAGCAAAACCGGGATACGGATTTGCCAAATATGGAATTTTGAGGTTGCTGTGTCCAGGGTGGGAGGGATCTGTCCCCCAGCTGTGAGTGGGTGGCCTAGGAAGGGTGTGTCCCTGTTATCACGAGAAGAGGCAGGGCCCCTCATGTCTATGCACAGGGCCGCGTCAGGCACACAGCAGGGCCTCAGCAAGCGGCTGCCAGTCACACTCAGTCTCCTTCCTGACCCTCCAGCATACCCATCAAGCCTTGTCACGTCTCACTGTCAACCCTAAGGTCTCACCCAAATGAGTCCCTGTCATTGGCGTCACCCTCCATGCCACATTGCAGTGGGGATGGGAGCGATCACTGATTTCCGAGAGAAACTTTCTTCACAGCAGGCAGAGAAGTGAAAGGCTGGACCCGGGTCCTGGGGAAGAGAGGCCCGAATGGGGAAGTGGCACCGCCCGTGAGCCCACAGGCCTGGCCCCAACGGGTGCAAGATGGATGGTGTGTGAGGGGGCCTGGATCTCCACAAAGCGAGGGACCGTGCTTTCCCGTCATGTGTGTGTATGCGCGTGTGCATGCACACACGGTACCCAAGGTGTGTGTGAGCGACAGTCATTGGAACGAAGGCAGGCGTCTGCGGGATCTCGGAACCTCGCCTCCCGTACGTATACTTAGGGCCTGGACCAGAACGCTTTTCCACCACGGTCAACAATGTTCTCATTTCTCGAAACAAAACACAACACGGATATTTGATTTCATTTGTAAATCCAAGCCCCCGAGCCCATGACTAACGTTCTGCAACAGACCGTTTAATGACTGGAACTATCTGATGCTTTCCTGGAGGAAGGTCCCTCTCAAAACCAAAGTGGGACTTTCGATTAAAATTCCTTCTGGCCAGAACTGGCTGGAGAGAGCCCTCATTCTCAGCCCTGCCCACACTCCCAGTGTGCGAAAGCAAACAGAAAGGGCCCTGGGGGCCTAAGGACCCAAGGGAGTGGCGCTGTGTGTGTGTGTGTGTGTGTGTGTGTGTGTGTGGGTGGAGGGCTGACATTTGAGCTTTTTAGGGCAAAAGGAGAGCTGTGGGGAGAAGTGAGCCTGGGTTGCCTGGGACACCACTGCCCATGGGAAGAGCCCCGGCAGCAGGAACCAGGGGAAGGACTGACAGACTGGCAGAAGAGGCAGGAAGTGGCTGGCTGCCTGGAACCGGGGGAGGCAACTTGAGGAATGTCACTGGGCAGAGATAAGGGACATCCCGGGGACGGTGGCTGGAAGTGTGGGGGCAGCGAGAGAAGACTCTTAGCCTGGACCACTAAACCGGGCCCTACAGGCACGCTGCAGCCCTCCGTGGGGCTGGAAGGTCAGGAGGACCAGCCAAGGATGCGGCAGGGGCAGGGCCCAGTCCCCATGGACACCCAGGGGGTAAAGGTCCCTACCCTGTGCATCTGCTGCTGGGTCCTGGGGGCTCCTCCACAGCAGGAGTGACGCGGAGGTCCCGCCCACCTCTCGGTCCCCACCTCCTGCCCCGTTTCCGCGCCCACCTGCGGTACGCGGAATAATGGCCTCCGAAGATGCCACACTCTGTCCCGGGAGCCTGTGAACGAGCTCCCTTATGAGAGGATTTTCACAGAGGTGATGAAATTAAGGACCTGGAGATGGGCGGGTTACCCCGTTAGTGTCTGGGTGGGCCCCATCTAATCAGGGGGGTGGAAGAGGAGGGCAGAGTGATGTGACACAAGAAGGGTCCAGCCCACCATCACCAGCTCGGACAATGGGAAAGGGCCCGAGACAAAGAATGCAGGCAGCCTCGAGTGGCTGGAAACGGCAAGAAAACAAATTAATTCTTCCCGCAGCTTCCAGAGAGGTAAGCCGGTCTGCCAATATCTTGATTTCAGCCCAGGGAGACCCACCTCAGACTTCTGGCCTATAGAAGCATAAGATAGCAAACGTGTGCCGTCTGAAGTCACTAAGTTCGCAGAAATCTGTACCAGCAACGCGAGGAAACGAACACGCCACCTGACGTCCCCGACACGGGGTAGTCACCCAGGTCATCACGAGCACTGCAGCACCTTCTCGCAGAGCATCCCCTGCCGGGAACTCTCGCGCCAAGCTCGGGGGCCTGCTGAACACAGCCTCGGAGTGACAAGCTCAAAGGCCGGGGCTCCCAGAAGCCGTCGCTGTCCCCACCATCCACGGCCGCCCTCCCCGGTGTGTCCCCACCGCGCTCCGAGGTTTCCTCCGCATACTCACACCCGCCTGCCGACGGCACTCCTGCCGGACACCAGCAGCTGCGGGCAGGGAAGGCTATGTCTCCTCCTCCGAACTTGGAGCACCCGGCACGGTGCTCGCGCAGTGACGGAAGGGCGTGAGGATGCGTGAGTGGGGGAGCGAACGAGGGGAGGAGCCTGGCCTCGAGTCACCTGCCCCAGTTCTGCTGCCTGAATCTCGGGTGCGTGCTCCCAGCTCCCCGGCTGCCTGGCGCCGTGTCTCCAGGGGCTTATTCCACCTCTCTGTGCTTGCGCTTCCTCCTCTGCAAGATGGGAAAAGAACAGGACCCGCCTGGCCGGGGTTGAGAGGGTGAACTGAATGAGCAAGCCCGTGCAAAATGCTCAAGCCGTGGTGGCCTGCGGACTCGGACCCAGGAATGGTCGCTGTCATCACTGCAGAGGAACTGGGACAGGAAGGGAAGGGGCTGGGGGCTGGGGGCCGGTGGGGGGAAACCTCTGGGAGTGGTGACGAGGCTGCATAAATCTAGCCTAGAACCTTCCCTTAGACCCCGTTTGGGACTCCCACCTGCAGCCTCCTGAGAGTCCAGGACCGGGATTCATGGGGGGCAGAGGTGGCAGAGGGGAGGGGGCCCAGCACGAAGCAAAGACAGCGGTGGCTCCTCACTCATTCTGCTGCTCTGGAGAGCACAGCTGATCACTAGAGAGAGGTGTGTTCTGTGAGCGACCAGTTAAAGGGTAAAGGTTAACTGGAGTCATTTAAACAACACGCACATTTCCTGGCTCTGCACGGCTCTGGAAAACCCCGATCACACTTAGAAAAATGAAAAGTGTATTATCAAACTTGAAGGCCTGGGTACCGAGGAGGAAAGTGGCGAATCTGAAAGATAGTCTGGGTGTGCCGAGCTGATAACCAGGAAGCGGCCCGGCGCTTTTCTGCACAAGGCTTTGGCATCAAGAGGAAAGCTCTATCTCGCTTTGAACCTGCTATAAAAAATGATGGCCCTGAGCAGACCAAGGGAGGAAGGAAGGGAAGACAGGATGAGAGCTTTCAGCTCTTAATTATAAGCAAATGACTTCCAAACACGAGGGAGACCTGGGGAGGGCAGGTGCGGCTCCACAGACTTCTAAGCCTCCCGGCCGGACTGTCTGCTCCGAGACACCTTCACGGCTGTGCCTGAAGCAGAGCAGGCCGTTTCCAGGACTGGTGCTGGTGCAGGAGCACTGGGGGTCAGGGACGGGCTGGTGTCCCGGAGCCGCAGACACAGCCGGCTCCGGGAGGGCGGTTAGAGCACAGCCCACGACCGTCATGAGTGAGGCCGGACGCAGCTCAGGGTCGGGCCGCCTGAGCACACGTGCGGCCGGAGGCGGCAGGGCTGGGCCGCAGCGGGGGTTTGGGGGGTGGGGGCCCAGCCTAGCCCCGGGCCCCTCCCTCTCGGCAGCAAGGTGCCCCAGGTTTGAATCGCTGTTCAGCTGAGGCAGCGGCACACGGCACACAGCGTGCAGGTAACTTCACAGACCCAGCTCTACGCATTCAGGACGGGAGGGGGTCGGGACGGCGCCGATACCGCTGCTCTGGCTGCGACCCAGTGAAGGAGCACGTGCCCCGCGAGCCTGTGGGGCAGAGGGGACCCTGCCTCCCTCGCGGTCCCGGCCCCTCCCACCTCTCCCACTGCGCGCCCCCCACAGGGGGAGTTCTCCCAGACAGAGACCCCCACTGGAGGGCGGGGGCTGTTTCAGCCCCAGCGTGAGGACCCGGACTCGTGGAGAGACGCTGGTCTCCTGCGAGCCACCTTCCCAAGGGGTGTGCAGGGCCGACTCGAACAGGACAAGGGTTCCCCCTCAGAAGCAGACCTCAGAACCCAGAGAGAGATGTGACGCCACATCGGGCCAAAGCTGCCTCCCTCGCAACATCTGGGGGGTTGGGGTACGTGAGGAGAAGAGCTCCAAGAGGGAACTGGAGTTTGGGCGGAGCAGCAAAGTAGAGACCAGGGGTTAACTTCCAGAACATTCCTCGTTCGGGCTCGCCAGGTGTTTCTCAACACTGGCCACACAACAGAATCCTCTAGGGAGCATTTAAAAATAGAGATGCCAGGGCCCGGCCCCTGGAACACGTAAATCAGAACCTTCTGGATTGGGGTCTGGGCATGGATAGCTTTTGGAGCTCCTAAAATGATTTTAAGGCACAGCTCCGGTTGGGGATCCCCGAAGCCACCCTCTTCTGGAAGAGACGGCCCCAGGCCAGAAGCCACCGGCACTCCCAACCAGCCACCCAGGGCTAGGGCCCTGGCCTGGCCTAGGCAGTCAGGGGCAAGTGTGATGCACTGCAGGGTGGCGGAGCAAACCAATTTTCACTTCTATTTTCAGGTGGGTCAAAGTAGAAATGTCAACTTAAACTGTCGAATGTCTCAACGTCAGGGTTATTAATAGCCTAGCAAACACCACTGGACACTCATTTGGAAACTGTCAGTCCAGACCACCTACATGGCCCACGACCCCCTGGTCACCGGGAAGCATGCGGTGCTGTCCTCTGACACCAGGTCTGGTGGCCCCTCCGGGTTATGCAGGAGCTTCCTATGCCTTGACTTTGACCTCTACTTAGGAACTTAGGTGATAACACCCATCTGAATGGAACACCTCTCCCTCCTAAGAGGGGGTGCAAAGAAGGAGCTGGTGCCCTTTCCCTGCTTCCTGAACTTCCCAGTGGGGCCAGGGGGCGAACTGAAAGCAGAGAGGACTAGGTAGTAGGACCGGTGCTGGGGAAAGCAGCGTCAGGATCCTAGGCTAGGGGAGAGGACAGGCACAAGGCTGGTGGCCCGTTCCTGTGGGGACCTTCAGTAAAGGTCACGCCCTATGTCACTGCTTCAGTCTCCCCAGAGATGGATTTTGGGTGTTCTGTGGTTTATCAGCTCTCAGGGCCAGAAGCCAACCCTCCCCACCTGAGGCCAGAGAAGCCCTGTGCTGTCCCTGGTGGCCGGGAGGGGCCGCGGAGGAGACCTGTGGTGTCGGGGGAGACCAACAGCTGCGAGGGGTGGAGCCCCGTGTGGGCAGAGCCCCAGACAGTCACATCGAGTGGGCTGGAGCGAGGGATGTCTTGAAACTCAGCGTTAACCCTCAACCCCACGCACTCCACAGATCCCTGTTTCCTGTGGTGGCTCGCTGCCCCCGCAGTCAGCCAGATGTCAAGGAGGCGGGCCTGAGGAGCACCGTGAGGCAGAGTCGGGACTCCGCGGCCACTCTGGAGCCTGCAGTCTGGGTGGGGGGCTCTCCCGCGTCCCCGTGACTGGAGCAGGGCAGGAGGGAGAGGTGGGGGTGCAGGGTGGAGGGGCGCCCTGCAGGCAGGGCTCTGGAGGGTCTGATGGCCACTGTGAAAGGATGTCCTGGGCTCCCATGGGTGAAGAGGGGCAGGGGAGGGAGCAGACACACCAGAGAGAGGACGGCTTCCTGGGTCTAGACCGGGGTGGAGGCCCGGGAGGCACGGAGCAGGGGCCACACTGTGGGTGTCCCTGATGCCTGAGCCGGCAGGATTTGTGGAGGGCCTGGGTGCAGGGGTGAGAGACAGAGAGGAGACAGGACACTCCAGGGCTTTTGGCCCGGGTGACGACACAGATGGGATTTCCACGTACTGACTGGGGAGACGGTCAGGTGTGAGCAGCTTCTCTGCTGGCCTCGGCTGGCCGGGCCCTCGCCGGGTGCACCAAGCACTCACTCAGCGGACGGCATTCCCCCCCTCCCGACAGCCCCGTGAGGTACAGACAGAGAGCCCCGAGGTCAGGGGGACACGCCGGGGTCACAGAGCCTGAGAATGCCGGGCCACCCTGGCACACAGCCGTATCCAAAATCCGTCAACTTCCCGACGGCCGGGCCAGGCCTCAAAAGACAGTGCTCCCTGAGCCCATCTGGGCCACCAGGTCCCCTCTGATCTGAGGGACAAAACTGCGGCCCCATTGTTAAACACGCAGGAAGGACTGGGAAACACGTGCGTCGTAGACGGACCTCAGCAGGAAGGACCATTTTCAGAGGCAAGGAAGGAAAAAAGGTCAAAACCTGTCTCTTTAACTCAGAACACACCTCATTCCCCCACGGCAGAGAGTGCAATTTGGAAATTCTGCTTTGTAGAGGGGAAAAAAAAAATCTTGATTTCTGACTTTTTCCGAAGAACAATCCTAGGACTGCGTGACCACAAACCCGGCAACAGAGGGCCATTAGGTGACCTTGTGATTTCAGCAGGACACGGCGCTCTAATGTAGCTCAATTATGATTGTAAGTTTATAAAACAGGGAAAGATTACAGGAATATACATTAAACCACATCAATGAGCGCTACTGAGAAAAAAAAAATTGGTCCAGCAGACAGGTACCAATCAAATAATCAATATGCAGGAAGGGACTGCATCACCCGGCCGCAAGAGAAGCAAATAACGCTGCAATTGGATTTACTTTAAAATTTTCCACTTGAACAAAACTGACAGCTGTATTATAACCACATTTCTAGCCACTTTATAAGACACAAATTTCACTGCTCCGTATTTCTACTGCATTTCTGAAAAGGGGCCAGCAACATTATTCACGAAGCCCGCGGAGAAGCAGCCCGATTCACGGGGCGGGGGGCGGGGGGGATGCTGTGAATCCCATGTTTTCTGTTCCCCGAGAGAAGAGGATTCATTCAGGCACAATTTGTTCTGGGCAGTCGAGTTCGGGGTCCTAGTGCCAAAGAGGGGCAAGGGGGGAAAACCCAGTGTTTCAGTTCTAGGTAAATTGATCTAGGGTAGGGGCGCCTGGGTGGCTCAGTCGGTTAAGCATCCGACTTCGGCTTGGGTCATGATCTCACGGTTTGTGAGTTCAAGCCCCATGTGGGCCCCTGGAGCCTGCTTTGAATTCTGGGCCTCTTTCTCTCTCTGCCTCTCCCCCACTTGTGCTCTGTGTCTCTCAAAAATAAATAAATGTAAAAAAAAATTTTTTTTTAATTGATCTAGGGTAGGGCAACTATTGATCTTAAGACAATGTATCTTTTTAGAAAACTCCAGGGTCAGTTTAAGATTCCTGGTCTCTTTCTCCGGGGGAGGGCAGGGGGGAGGAGGGTCTCCGAGGGGACCCCAGCTATTCAAAGGCATGGTCACGACGAACAGGCATGTTCTTAACGCACAATCCGACTGCCTCAAATTACTCCAGACAACATTTAGAAACGTGGTGCTCGTGTTAATGAATGTGCCTTGAGCGTTTATGAATAATTAAAGTCACTGCTAAGGGCTCTGATCTGTTCAATCCCACGAGGCTTCTCGGAGCGCCTACGGTGTGGCCAGGCCCCGCTCGAGGCACCAGGGACAGAGAAAGTGCGGTCAGTACAGAGGCGCGAGGGCTGGAGACCCTGGGACGTGGGGTGGGGCTGGAGCAGGTCCAGGGGGCATATCAGGTGACGCCGGCGGGGCGGGGGGTGGGGGGGTGCCCGCTGTGGGGTGCTCTGCCGCACACGCTCATGCAGAGACCCCGGGCCACTCCCCGCTCTGGATGGGACTTGGAAGCCCACGTCCACCCTTGCCTCTGATTCAACATCAATCAGTCCGCTTCAGGGTCAGCGCGGAGCAAACCCGTTCCCCGGGGCTCCGGGCATGAACGCTTGAGCCGCCTTGCCGCCAGGGAGCCTCATCTGAGTCTGAATCAGGCCCCCCTACATGTTTCGGTTCTTCGCCCATCAGCCAGCACCCACTTTCCTAAAAGTCATCTTTCCAAGAAACTCATCATCGGAGGGACACGCCTGTGTGACCGCCTCTGCTTTCAATGCATCCCATGGACAGAAATAGTCGCGAGGCTCTGGTCCGTCAGCACTCCCACGGAGAATGTTCTAACAAGAGGTCATCCACGCCCAGTGTGCAGACCAGCCGATGAACACCGAGGACTGGTGTTATGGGGAACGCCCCCACACACCGAGGGTGACCGGAGCCCTTCTGAGGGCTTCTCTCTTTCAATCTGCAGATCAGTCTGACGCAGTTTATCATCCCCACTTTACAAAGCGGAAGAACAGCTCAGAGAGGGCAACTAGTTTGCCCAAGTCCACACAGCGGGACTCAAACTCACGTTGTTTTCTGAAGCCAAGACCCACCCCCCCACCTGGTGTCACACTCCTCATGAATGAAAGGGTTTTCAAGGGTTCAATCTCTCTCTGCCACATTTTTATACTTCTAGTTTGAAAAATTTCCAAGGTCCAGAAAGGTGTGCAGAAGACTAGAATAAACACACACATGCCGCTCCTATTAGCTGCACTTTCCTCCTCTCTCACTCCTCCCACACACTCACATTTTTGTGAATCACCTCACAGTTGCAGACGGCATACCCCCAAACACTTCAGCCTCTACTTCCTAAAAACAGACTCTCGCCCAGAATCGCAATGCCATGATCACACCTAAGAAATGTAATGCTGACGTCAATCGTGTGACCCAGTCACAATCTACACACATATTTTCTGTTTTCAAAAAAAAAAAAAGTCTTTTAAAGCTGTTTGTTCCTCTCCATCTAAGATCCAAGCCAAGTGGATAGTTGGGTCTCCTCTGTTTCAATGATCTAGAACAACAATCTAGAACAATCATCTAGAACAGCAAGATAGAACAACCCAGAATAGTCTAGAATGGACCTTCCCCCTCATTTTTTCATTCTTTCGGTCTTCCATGGCATTCAGTTTTGAGAAGTGTGAGTCTGTTGTCTTCCAGAATGTCCCACATTCTGGATTTGTGTTTCAAAGGCTTTATTATTTATGCCATTTTCTCAGTTTTGCTAGAATGAGGCATCGGACAACGACCAGGCCATCAACAAAGTCAGATAACAGAGCACTTTCCAGAACCAACAGATGGGACCTCAGAACCATCACTGGCCTTGCGAGCGAAGCGAATCAATGAGCTGACAGTTTCACGAACTTAGATCAAACCACATCACTTGCTTGTTGCTGGAAGAGAGCACCTCGGCAACTGGAGGCACAAAGCCTGGACGTCCCGCGTGGCGGGCAAGCGCTCGCCGGTCAGGGCAGCGAGAGGAAGCACGCAGAGTGCTAGGACCTGGGAGACGGGGAACACGGCAGGACGCTCGTGACATTCACACTCATATTCATCAACCAACGAAAGGGTAACAGAGCGGGGGACCTGGTCTAAAGTCAAACGTGGATGCGCAATATGGAGCACGCTGGCACACGGGTTTCCGTGGGCCCCGTGAGTGCCCACAGCTGCACCTGTTCTGGGGAATGAGCATGTGGTTTGCAGGTGGGGGCACGGCCAGAGCAAAGGCCCTGAGGTGGGAATGCCTGAAGAGAAGCAAGAGAGCAGAGCGAGGCAGACGGTGCCAGATAATACTCAGCCTCTCAGTGGCTGTCAAGTCAGAGTCAGAAGGAGGCCACCGTGAGCCAAGGTAGGACATGATCTGGCTTATTTACTTATTTATCCATTTTGAGAGAGAGAGAGAGAGAGCGAGCGAGCACACGAGCCATGAGCAGGGGAGGGCAGAGAGATGGGGAGAGAGAACCCCAAGCAGGCTCCGTGCTGTCGGCGCAGAACCCAATGCGAGGCTCAGACTCACAGACTGTGAGGTGGTCATCTGAGCCCACGTCAAGAGCGGGCGCTCAACCGACTGAACCACCCAGGCGGCCCTGGCTTAGTTACAAGATGGCACTGGACGCTGTGCTGAGACTAAACTGCAGGGGGACAGGGCAGAAGCGACGGACTGCTTACGAGGCCGCTCTAACAGTGCCCGTGACGGAAGACGGCAGGGCACGGGCCTCGGCAGAGCTGGGGGAGGTGCTCGGATCTGCACACGGCTGGACGGGGGGCTGAGGAGGGGTGCCCCCCACCTGGAAGGCGAGTGGGAGAGAAGAATGGAGGAGGAGCCCAAGGTGGGAGCACGTGGACGGAGCTGCCTGCAGCCGGGAGGTGGGCGGGCTGCGGGAGCTGGAGCTCCGCGGGGGGTCAGTGGGGAGAGGAGGTGCTGGGCGGGCAGCCGGGGGTGCGTGCAGGCCCGTGGCCGGACCGGAGTGAGCCGTCCGTGTGAGTGTCCGTGGGTGAAGGAGGTCCATGCTGCCGTTTGTGGGGACGCCGGCCCCACGGGATGGGGGCATTTCACATTCAAAGAGAGAGGTCTGGGCTTGTGCAATGAGATATCTTGATTTCAAAATGTTGGCAACATATTATTGGTAATGATATGGCTGGTATCTTCTGCTCCACTTGAGACGTAATAACTCATAGCATAAAATGTTGTAAAAAATTTAAAAAATAAAAATAATAAATTAATTAAGTAAAATGTTGGTGACTAACAT
Source organism: Mungos mungo (assembly GCA_004023785.1). NCBI lineage: Eukaryota > Metazoa > Chordata > Mammalia > Carnivora > Herpestidae > Mungos > Mungos mungo. Next base: position 117,155 of record PISW01004939.1, read on the forward strand.
TTTACAAATATCCTGCCAGACACCAAACTACGTCTGTGGGCCAGCGGTTTGCAAGCTGTCTACACAGCTATCTCCCTGCCTGACAATAATCCTGCAAAGGCAGGCAGTGTGACCCTCACTTTATCAATGAGGGAACTGAGGCCCGGGGAGGTGGATCAGTTTGTCCGGGGTCCCCCGGTGAGGAAGAGGCAGAGCTGGGACCCAGATGCCGGGTCCGTCCTCTCCCGAGTCCCAGGGCTTCCTCCAGCCCCTCGGCTCCCCTGTCCCACCAGGCAGGCCCTGGGCTAGAAACAGGCGTGAGAGCTGCGGGCAGGCCTGCAGGAGACAGGACAGCCAAAATGGCATCACTGTGGTTAACAATTCGCTTCAAGAGCACGATGGGTCTGGGTCAGGTTTACAGCCCAAGCTGGACCAGACAGGACGGGCCCCCAGCAGTCGAGAGGCACAGCAGCACCCAGGCCACAGAGTAGAAAGCCAGAGCGCGCAAGCACCACTTGCTGGGGCGAGCTGGGCTGGGCCGGAAGGCCACAGCACCCGCTTCTGGACCACACTTCTGCAGGTGGGCCCGCAGGCCTGGCCTCTCCACAGGGCTCCCCACTGGAAAGCCATGCCTCACCCCATAAATCCACCCTCGCCCTGCCGCCACCGGAGAGGGCCTTCCGGGACGCAAATGCAATCATATCATAAGGTGAAAAACGCTTCTCACATTCTTAGGAGGAAGCACCGAACCCCCGATCGACCTACCTGGCCCACACACTGAGCCCCCGGCAAACGCAGGCCCCCCGCCACACCGCTGCTTCTCATTTCCTTAACTCCCCCCAACCCCAGGGCCTTTGCTCCTACCAGGCACCTGCATGCACACCCAGCCCTCAGATGGGTGGTGGCTCCTTCAAAAGCCAAAATGACTGCCAGGCGCCCCGCAAGCTCCTTACCACGGTAGCCCCTCTGACTTTCCTGTGGGCCGAGGGGGTCCCTGCTCACCTCCCGCACAAGACGGAGCTAAAAAAAGCACAGAGATGCTTTTGCTCTTGTGATTGGCCTACACTTGAATTATTTAAAGAACAGACTCCATTCAGGGCACCTGCATGGCTCAGGAGGTTAAGTGTCCAACTTTGACTCTGCATGATCCCACAGTTCGTGGGTTTGAGCCCCGCATCGGGCTCTGTGCTGACAGCTCAGAGCCTGGAGCCTGCTTCAGATTCTATGTCTTCCTCCCTCTCTGTCCTTCCCCTGCTCATGTTCTGTCTCACTCTGTCTCTCAAAGGTGAATAAAGGTTAAAAAAAAAAAAAGAACTGGCCCCACTGAAGCATAGTATGTAGGCCTAGTTCTTAGAAAGTCTGTTCCTCATTCTGAAATGATGCCCTTCCTACTTGTCTGGGATTCCTTTCTTTGATGAACTGGTAGTCCATAAATGCTTTAAAAAAAAAAAAAAGACTTAGTAAAGTAAGAAGCTGGCCATCCTATCCCAGGGGTTTTGTGGGGTTTTATCTGTGTTTCAGCACAGGCCCGGCCGTGCAGTCCCCAGGTCCAGGAGCCACAGGGAACCCCCGCTCTGCCCTCCACGGGTGTTTTCCAGGCCCCCAGACCAGTGTGTCCAAGCCCCGGGGGAGCAGAGAGCTGCTGAGGTGCGGACCCATCTCTGGCAGTGTGGGGCCCCTCGCACAGACTTGTGACCTAGCTTCCTAGCTGCTGCGGCGCCCTTGGGAACAGCGGCGCCTGTGGTGGGACACGGCACGAGTGACTGCCACGGGAGACGCCTCCGCCGATGTCACACCGCTAAACACGGTAACTCTGAAGTTCACGAAAGTGTGTGGAAAACCACTCCCGAGGACGGTGTGGGGAAACTCCCGCCCCCGGCCCTGGACAGCACGGCGGGGCCGCCTCGAGGACCACCCAGCTAGCTTCACCTTCTGTTTGGAGCCAGCTCCTCCTCCAGGGCTGGTCCCCTGGCTCAAAAAATCTGTGGCCCCCCACCCCTGCCCCTTGCCGCCCACACTGTCGCGAAGCCCAGAGCCCAGAGTCCAGCTGGACTCTGGCATCGCTACAAAGTTCTGTCCATGCTCCCATCCCCCTTCCCTGCTGTCGTGAGGTCCCTGCACCCTGCTGGGCCTTCCAGATGCCTTTCCAGCCAGTGCACCAGGCACTGCTCCAGCCGCCCCACGCATATTAACTCATTTACTTCTCCCACCGACTCCCATTTTACAGATGAGGAAACTGAGGCACTAAGACACGAAGTTACTTGTAGAAGGCCGTACACTAGCACACTGCAAGTGCAAATCTGGGATTTCACACCAGACACAGCTGGTTCCCAGACCCATGTTCATGATCACCTCCCACGTGGCACCCCCAGCCCGTCGGTCTCTGTTGGGACCGGGTGACCTGGCACTTTCAGTTCTGGAAGTACACTTTCAGGACCGATATCCTGTGGGGACCCTCAGATGACTCCCCACTGCCTTGGACCTGAGGTCCAGTTCATCTCAGCGCCCCCTCCCCTGCTGGCCGCACCAGCTCTGCAGCATGTCCAGCTGCACCTCTGCCATCCCCTCTAACTGGCGGGCCTCAGTTATGCCTTCTCCCAGAATCTTCCAGTCCCTCCTTGCACGGTGCCTGACCAGAGAGACCTTCTCTAACTGCCTACAAGGCCTTTTCTCCTACTCACTCTGGAGCACAGGGCCTGTCCCCGCCTCCACAGGCCATCTCCAACAGCCCATGGCGTGTAGCTACTTCCTCACCTGTCGGCTGTCTCCCCACTCCCGCCCCACCCCCAAACTGGAAGCGCCACCAGGGCAGAGAGCGAGCTGGCGTCAGCTCACAGTCACACCCGGTCACATCCCAGCTCCTGGCACCATGCCTGGCGGACAGCAGGTATTTAGTGCATTGTGGAATGGACGGACAGATCTGCCGAATGGGTTTAGGGAATCATGGTACAAGACCAGGTGTGGGAGGCACAGGTACGGCTACAACTATGTAAATGTCAAGTGCCCCCGTGGACAAGGCTGGGAAGGAATCCAGGAGTCGCGTGAGCCCGCTATCTACTTAGGGTGTCTGCACGGTAGGGGGCTTCTCCCTACGGTGAGAGCCTATTTTCTAGGAACAGGCAAGACTCTCTCAGAAGGCTCTGATGCCAGCTCTGGCAGGCCCCTGGCTTCTGGTCCCAGCCTGCAGTCCTCAGGGCACCCCCAGGGGCTGTTGGTCAGGAGGCCCATGAGCGAAGCCGCAGGAGTGCGCTGCCTGGGCTGGGGCAGGCTCCCTTCGTCTGGGCCTGAGCAGCCAGCGCAGTCTTTCCCACCCCCCAAAACGGTGCCCTCATACAAGGGATAAACTGGTGTAAACATGTCAGGGTACGCTCCTCCCAACATGGTTAAAGCGGAAGACTCCTGCCCCTTGGAGCCCCGCACTTCTCCGGCAGCTGCACGGGACGGACAAGAGCCAGCTCTCCCCCACCGAGCACCCAGCACTGCCCGGACGCTTCCCCACCGTGATCTCACTTGACTGTCAGCAGCTCTCCTGCAAGTCTGCAGAAGCATGTGAGAGGCAAGGCCGCTGAGCCTCGAGAACACGCAGGCCCTGAGCGCTCCCTCCCTCCCGCTTCAGCTTCACCCAGGGCCGGGACGCTCACGGTCTGCGAGGGTGGCAACCAATTCAATTAACAAGAGCAGCCCCGGGTCCTTATCTGCTAGGGCGAAGTATTTATAGATGCGACGATGTGACATCTTCCATCTGCTTTAATACACACAGCGGGTGCGGGGAGTATAAAAAGAGTAAGGGTCGGGCGGATGAAATGAGCTGCCCTGGAAGAGTAATAACCTTCCAAGCCGGAGGCGGGGCAGGTGGTGACTCACGGTGCCATTCTCTCTAAAAGTCTAATCTGTTTTATCTAGTGAGGCCAGTCCCCCCTTCCCATCCCCCTTCCCCCCTCCCTCCCTTCACAGTGCCAGGCCGTGGACTCTGCCCCACGCACTCTCCTCTCTAGCAGAAACAAAAACAAAAACAAAAACAAAGCAGGCTGGAGCGCGAGCACGGTCAGCAGGCATCCTTGTGGACGGCAGGGGCGCTGGCTTCTGCAATGCTCCCGGCCCGGAGCGACCCTGTCAGGGCTCACCTGCCACCCACGGCCCAGAGGCCCTCGGCAGGTCAGCAGACACTGGACGACAGGCTGTGGCTTCTTAATTAAAGTGTGATGAGGTCAGCAGGCACAGGTTAAGTCCCCTCCTCCTGCAGCAGACCTGGCATTCCTGCGTGCCTGTCTGCCCGGGGCACATGACCTTCCGGAAGAGCTGACCAGCCCCCGGCGTTTCTCCTGCAGGTCACTACGCTCACCAGGAGCATGCCCCATTTCCAATTGTTTGGCAAATACGAATGCCTTCGCCAAGGTCATGGAGCTGCCCACATGTTATGTGCAGAGAAGGTCTTTGGAGACACGCAAAGCCTGCTGACTTTTCCCCAGTGGCAGGTGGGACACTCCAGCATTCGGGAGCAATGGCCGGGAGGAATAAAGAGAAGAAACAAAGGAAGGTCGAACAACAACACATGCGTATCTCATTCTAGTCCCATGTGCCCGTGAAACCCACAATTCCTAGTGTTTTCTGGATGGCGCCCTTGAGTCAAGACATAATTTGTGATCAGCCGGGTACAGACAGCCATTACTTTCTTAATGGCTGACTATCCAAAAAGGCTCAGTTAAGTGATCTCAACAAGCAATCTAATCAATTAAAATTGATAAGTGAAAGACTCTTAACCTTTCTTTCAGCAGGCCATTCCTAGGGGGAGGGGGAAGGAAGGAATGTGAATCCCCAGCATAAAGTGTAATTCCATTCCACGGATGGACGCATTCTTGCTGCCCCGATGGCGGGGTCCCCAGGAAAGCGAGCTGTCTCCCTCTTTTCCTGAATCAAATCAGAGAAGGACCGGTTTGAACGGTCTCTCCAGCCAACTTAATCAATTTAAAGCCTGCGAGAAATCCCTATGGCCATCTCTCAGGGAGAAAGGGGCAAAGGAGATGAGCAGAGAGCAGCCCCAACGGGACACAGCTTCCTCGTTCTCTCAAGGGAGAGAAGAGAAAAAGAGAACAAGAAGAAGGCAAGAAGAAGTTAGAAAACGGGTAAATCCCATCGTAATCACTCACGGGGAGGCCTCTGCTCAGGCAGAACACTGCCCTTCCCAGGCAGCAGCCGGGTTAACCAGCAGGTGACCCGGCCCGCAGCTTCCTGGGCGCAGTTACACACTGGACGCCATGCTCTGTCACACAATACTTCGCGCTGTGTTTTGCTCAGGTCTCAACCCGAGCCCATGATATAACGCAGGTCATCGTCATTTTACAGGTGAGGAAATGGAAGCGGGAGGTGGGGGGTGGGTTTCAATCATTTGCTCAAGGGAGGACAGGGCAGGGGGATGGGGCTCAAATGCCAACCCTCAGGGGTCTCTATGAGGACCGCTGGGCACACAGCAGAGCACTTGTCAAAACGCATTTAACGGTACACTAAAACTTGCTGAATTTTATCAGCTGTAAACGGTATCTCAATAAAGCGGACTGAAAACAGCAGGGACCCACCAGGCCCTTACCCCGCGCTACAGAGCGGCCGGCTGCGGCTCCTGCCTGCTCCACCTCCATCTCCCGAATTTCCTTGGTGGGCAACGGCCCTCCTCACTCTCGGGTGGTGGAGGCCAGAAACCCAGCTCCAGGACCCGCCCCACGACCCCGGCCTCCCATCACTGGATCACATTCCTCTGACCACGGATTGGTGCAGGGATGGCATTTGGCCCAAGCCCGACCAGTGACAGCCCAGCTGTGGCCCTCCGCGAAGTTACGGAAGAGACGCCCTGCTTCTGTCAGGGCTGCTGAGCTGGTCCAGCAGATCCGGGCGCTGCACAAGGCCACCGGGTCACCACCTGACGAGAGCCCTCCTGAGGATGAAGCCAGAACAGAGGGGAGCCAAGCGGAGACGCCGGGTGGCAGCTTCCGGACACGGCTTAAGTACCTAGATCCAGCTATGCCTGAAGGCAGTGACTCCTGGACTTTCCAGTGACATCAGCCCCTTTCTCTTTCCTGAAGGCAGCCCAGGTTGCACTTCCCGTCTCCTGAAACCGAAGAATCCCACTATATCGCCTTGTCTTTACGACACAGAAAAGCACCCTGCCCTTCCGAGTGCACGCGCCCTAGAGCAGATGGAGGCAAGAGAGAGCTGTCCGCGTCCGAGAAGGGTTATCGAGCGAGGCCAGGCTTCGCACCCGCTGTCACTTTCAGTCAAGTGACTCAGAGTCACTTCTGAAAGCTTCCCCTTTTGTTTAGTGGCAGAATCTTCAATCATCGGAATCATACAGAAAACCAATCAAACTGGCAGTGCCACGGTCATACGGAGGGCACGGATCCCAGAGCCGGAGACCCCGAGCACCCCACCCAGACCCCTCGGCAGATGGCCCGCGCAGCAGAGCAGAACCCGCGGATGGACTCCCAGGCGCCCACAGCCCAGGGCACTTTCTTGGGGTTTTGTGGGACAGGCACACTCTGTTGGCTCCTGGAGACGGATCAACCACAGTACCAAATGCTGGCGGCACATCGGCGGCACGTCGACCCTCCCAGTGCCACCTGAGCCGGCAGCGCGGAGCGGGCACCCACCCCCCGCCCCCGCCAGGACTCACTCAGATCGAGGACGTCATCAGTTTTGATCAGGTCCTCCTCCCGCGTCAGGGGCAGCTGGGTCTCGGGCTCCCCTCGCAGCTGCAGGGACAGGGACCGGAGCATGAAGAACACCCGGATGGCCTGGACAAACAGTTTGGGAGCAGAAAAGAACGAAATACAGTTATTTGAGTGACAGGCTCCATGTGGAGAAATCACACGGTGACTCTTGATTTACAGAAACAAACACACAAAACGAAGACCACTGCTCTCGGTCCCAGGACTCCGGTGTTTTCAAAGTAAGACAAGACCACAAAAAGGAAAGGGGAGGGAAGAGAAGGGGAGGGGAGGAAAAAGGAAAAAGGAAAGGGAAAGGAAAGGAAAGGAAGAAAATTGAAAGATGCAGCCGGTTCTCACTTATCCACAGACTGAGGAAACTTCACCTCAACCTGTCATCTGCCAGCACCTGTCCCCTCGTGCCACATGACCTTCGCCCCTCCTCGGCAGGCGGCCAGTGTTGCAGACAAGGCACTGAGACCCGAGGAGGCGAAGTGACCTGCCCCAGGGCACCCGTCTAGGGAGGACTGGAAGCAGGCCTCTTCCCACTAAACCAGCGCAGAATCCGGACATGCAAATCCCAAGTGGCAATGTTCCCATGTCCCACCTACTGAATGTGGGGAGCAGGGGGGACAGAGGTCTCAGGGCTGGCCAGACCCATTAAAAGCCTGCCCCTGCCCCTCCCCGGGTGAGCCCGGGCACAGCAAAGCTTCAGCCCATGGCCTTAGCACAGGGGGTACTGTGCGGACGGGAAGGCAGACCTGGCGCCTGGCAGGGTGCAGTGACATCAGTGCCCGAAGGACCCCTCAGACTGACCCAGCCAGCGTTCCAGGGACAGAGGCAGCGCCACGAGCACAGGGACCCCCAGTACACAGAAGAGGTACCTGGGTGGAACCCAGCACAGTCATCAGACACTTGCCAGAGACCAGGAGAAAAGCAGAGAGCCAGGCCCCGGAGCCAGAGATGTCTGGGCAGAAAGCAGCCTTCACTGCGGGCCCAGCTTGCGCTCCCGGACTGGAGCGGGGTCCCCACCCACGAGAGACCGGGAAGTGGAGGGGCAACCCCTCAGAGAGGCCTTCTCCTGCCACCTTCCCTGAGGCATAGCTGCTGGGCCTACCTGAGGCCGGAGGGAAACCTCTCTGGGGCCTCCCCCAAGAGGTTCAATTTCTGCATCTGTGAAATGGGGGTGGTGGTCCCCCCCTCGCGGGGCTGCTAGGAGGCTCCGAGATAGGGCTGGAGTGGAGTGGCCAGCATGTGCTCCGCACAGGGCCCGCCGTCCGTGACTGCAGAGAGCTGGGCACGGGGGAGGGCACGGGGACAAACCACTGTCGCCACTGGTGAGCCACACAGCGATGAGCGCCAGCCCACTCCCGGGCTTCTTGTTTACAGTTCTGAGGCCACGGGCCTGGCCGCTGACTGGGGGGGCTGCCCTGCTCGTGACGAGGTGTCTCCCGAAACCAGGGGGGTTGGGGAGGGCAAATCCCTGCCTCTGAAGAGCAGGGCATGCACTCCGGCAGCAAGGATGCCCCCTGGCACATTTAAAGCCCAACGTGGCTGTGGCCTGGAACCGGCAAGGGAACTGAGCCACTTTCTTCATCTCCTAATGCAGAAAACCGGAAGAACCGTCGTCCGTCCTGGACGTGTTCTGAGGTCATAGCAAAGTCCCAGAGAAAGATAAGCTTTTCTATCACAGTGATGGTGGTGGCGGCGGCGGCCTATCGATCTGATGGTTCTTATCAGGTTTTTCAAGTACGGGCTTCCTCAGACATCTGAGGGATGACAGGTGAGCGAGCGACAGGCTGAAGGAAAACAAGTGTGGCTTCGTTTTTTAAAAACCAACACAGCTTTCACCGATGAAGCAGCCCCTGGGGGGCCAGGCGCCGGCGGGGGGGGGCCCTGCCACCGTGCAGAAGCTGTTACACGGGAAGGAGCGGAGCTGAGGGAGGGCGAGAGGAGCTCGGTCACGGGGCAGACGGTGCCCGAGCGGGGCCGGAGCCGGGAAGGCCTGACGCCTGGGACGCTTCACCAAGCCCACGAGGAAATCCACACGCCTGGGCCAGCCCGAGCACGGAAAGCCGGGACGTGGGGGTCCCTTAACTCCACGGCCATCCGAGCCCTCAAATAATGAGTCATGGCCTTGGATGTGACCGAAAGAAGGCCCATCGGTCACGTCCAAGCTGAGTGAATGCTCCATTTCTGTGTCAAAAGCCCATTCCTCCCGGGTTCTGAGGGCAAGGAAATCAAGCGGGGGGGTGCCAACAGAACGTGCGCGGCTTTCTAGACTATCACTCTGAGCACCAGAAAACTTCCAATAGAAAAGGAGCTCAGGATTTGGCTCCTAGTATAGACCTTTCTGGTAACATATCTGCTTTTACTCTGCAAACAACAAATGGAAGATGTTTCCAGAAATACAAAATAATGGTAATAATAATAATACAATATTAAAAATATGAAGAATATAGAACACAAAATACACCCCCCGAAAATACTTTTCCTGGTCCTTGCCTGAATCAAGAGGAGGAAGAGGGTGTGAAAAGCCCATGCCCATGAGGGAGGACAGACCTCCCATGGACCAGGTGCTCCATTTGAGCTAAAAAGGTGGGGGGTCCCGTGGGGGTCCTACAGGGTCTGCTAGACACATGGACTAGCCCCACAACTCCAAGAATCCACCAAAGAGAGGTCAAACATCAGGATAAGGGTCCTCAAATTCATCCCACAGCCCCGAGCCATATGCCCTGTGCTCACCAGACCCCGGCCGGGTACTGGCGAGGCAAGACCATGTCACCTCACCGAAGCCTTTTAAAAACGGATTTGTTCCCATTTTACAGACAGGAACCCAAAGTCCAGGGAAGTGAAGCAGCCTGCCCACAGTGACTCAGCTAATAACCAGATTCCAAAGTCTGTGTTCTTCCAACCATAGGCCTTGGCCTCCGAAAGATTAAAGGCTTGGGACCCAGGCTTTTATTGAGCACTTCTCTGGACAGTGCCAAAAAACATGCAACGTAAAAAGTATTACTGAAAAGGAAAAAGGAATCATTACTCCTCTTGAAGCTTCCACAGAATGCCAGGCAGATGGACAGACTCTGGAAGAACACGCTAGCTTTGGACAGGAGTGAGAGCCGAGCGCACTCAGGTATCAAGAAGAGATGCAGGCTGTGCGCTCGGGGGCCCCCGGGAGCAGGCCCTGCAGGGAAGGGCCGTGGGGACTGAGTCCGCCAAGTGGCACAGGGCGGCTTCGGGCTCAGACAGACCTAGGTGAGTCACACGGATTCCCTGGCCCGGGCTGGAGCTCTGGGAATGGGGGGTACCCGTCGGCCCTGATCGCAGGGGTCACCGCAGAGGCAGGGCCCCGCGCCCCCCCCCCCAGCCCTGGAGCTGCCCGGTACGGAGTGCTCAGGCCCAGCCCTCGCTCCGTGCCCCATCACCCCTATGAGCCGTGAGTTGTCCCCCCCCCCCTCGAGAAGCCCCCCAGGCTGTGGAAGTGGCTACAAAAAGTCAGCGTTTCTCAACAGTGTAAAGTGGGCACAGCCAGCTGGGAAAGCGTCCTGGAGGGGCGTCCAGCGGCACACAAAGAACGTTCATACCCTTTGAAGCAGCAATTCCACTTCTGGGAACTTATCCTAAAGAAATAAGCCAGAAGAAGGAAAACACTGTATTCGTGAAGCTGCTCATGACAGTTTAGCTGAAAATAATGTAAATGCCGGAAGCACCCAGAACGCTTCCTACCAGCAGGAAAATGCCTGAGGAAGTCACGGCAGAAGTCACCAGGCCAACTTTCAGGCACCGGTAAGAGACTTGCTAACGCCGTGATGGCGGGTGGCCACACGGACGGCTTCCGGCTACAGGACGGAGAAGGAAAGGGAGAGGCTGGGGGCAAGCCCACGAGAAGACATATTTGCAAACAAAGACAGGGAGGACACACAGAAAACGCCTCGGGTGAGGAAATCACGGGAAATTCTCCCCCCCAACCCCACCCTCGACTCTTAGGACTCTTAGGGCCTCGCAAGCCATTCTTTCATGGTCACACACTTGTAGAGAGTCTAGCAAAATATCCTATATCCTCACGGTCAACGGCGATAAACACAAAAGCTGTTTGGGGTTTTACGTGGGAACAAGGAACGGAATTCAGGGGCCAATCAAACTTCACACAAATAGACTTATTTCCTAATGGCTTCCAAGACTGCCAAAGGAAGACGACTCGTGGCTGAAGTTCAGATTGTGATATTCACCAGAAATTCACTCCCAAACTCTCTCCTCTGGCTTTAAGCTTCAGGAGACCACAAAAAACTCTTTCCTTCCCTCCAGAGACGCTAGACTGCTTCGCCGCACAGCCAGCATCTGCTGAGCACCTCCTGTGTGCCAGGCCCCTTGCAGCCAGCCCGGCCTCCCAACTACTTTGGGCAGGAGCTGAGAGACAGAACACACAAGGAACCTGAGGCTCAGCGTGGTTAAGCAACTTGCTCAAGGTCACACAACTGCAGCTGACATTGAACCTGGGTTGGTCTGTGTTCTTTCTAAATTTTTTTTAACATTTATTTATTTTTGAGAGACAGATCATGAAGAGGGGAGGGGCAGAAAGAGAGAGGGAGACACAGAATCGGAAGCAGGCTCCAGGCTCTGAGCTGTCAGCACAGAGCCTGACGCGGGGCTCGAACCCACGAACCATGAGATCACGACCTGAGCTGAAGTCGGAAGCTCAACCAACTAAGCCACCCAGGTGCCCCGGTCTGTTTTCTTTCTAAACTGCTTCTCTCAACTGCCTGTGGGAGGGGCCCGGCCCAGGTCCCCATGTCTCCGTACATGTTCTCATCAGAGCCCAGGAGTTGCCATGAGCTTCTGTTCCGTGAACTCCCCTTGTCAGCTGGCACGGCTCAGTGGCTCTCTTGCTACTTTGGTCTCGTTTTCTCGTCTCTGTTCACTGTCTGTGCTTGCAATTTGCATGGCACCTAGGAAATGCTCGGCACATCTGTCGAATGAAAGAATACAGAGTATAATCTGCAATGCGCAAGAGGGCCGACGTGGCTCTTAGCGCTGGGAGCCTCCTCCTGGCCTGCCGGGCCCGGCCGCCCTCCTGTGCTTCTTGAACGCGCTGGACTCACTCCCATCCCGGACTCTGTACTCACTGTCCCCTCAGCCTGGCTCACTTCTGCGCGCCGGGGCACAGCGTTTGGCACACAGTAAAGGATCCAGGGGCTCTCTGATGAATGCGTGGAGGACTACTGGACAAGTGAGGAATGATGCATGAGTCAGGGCTGTCCGAACTTCCCTGACAAGTCCTAAGGAAACTAGAAGGTGGTGTTTCTGAAAAGAGTCAGCCTCCTAAAAGTTAAAAAAGTTTCCCTGGTGAGAAAAAAAGAAGAAGAAGAAGAAAACCTTTGAATCCAAAAGGATGAAATGGAATGTTCTTTGGACACAAGCAAAGAACTTGAAACAAACCACATAAGCCCTCAATTGCTTGCTAAACCATACACTTCCTTTAGCTCAAATTCAAAGCACACTGCTGCGTTCTGATGTCTGAAATGGGCTGAGGAATCTGGAGCTTCCGGAGGATTCTAGACAGCCTCTTGAAATAGGAACCGGACTGAGGGGAGTAGTCGAAATTCCCCTTCAGAAATTGATTCCTGAAGGCGCAAAGGAGAGCGTCTCTCAGGTGGATGGCTTTGCTTCGAGATGGCCGGCCCTCGTTTCTACCATTCTGCCACCTCCTCGATGGCTCTAAACCCAGGGGCCCTGAGACTCCAGAGTTGCTTTTATAAACTTGTCAGACAGAGATGAAGGCTGAACAGGAGAACGTGGGGAAGCCCAAACATTCCCAGGGGCTCTGTCTGTGCCCTGTCAGTGTGGGCTGCGCATCCGGTCTGGAGCTGACAACCCAGTGAGATGGGAGGGGCACAGAGGAGGAGGCCGTACCATCGAGAACCACTGCTGGCCTGGGGCGCCCAGGTGGCTCCGCCAGCTAAGCATCCGACTCTTGATTTCGGCTCAGGTCATGATCTACCAGGTTCGTGAGTTCAAACCCCACGTCGGTCTCTGTACTGACAGTGCAGAGCCTGCTTGGGATTCTCTCTTTCTCCCTCTTTCTCTGTCCCTTCCCTGCTCATGTGCTCGTTCTTGCTCGCTCGCTCACTCACTCTCAAAATAAACTTAAAAAAAGAAAAAGAAAAATATCTATTAAAAAACACACCTGCTCCTGGCCGTTCGTGCTCTGCCCTTCACGGAGCCCCCACAATGCCTCTGGCAAAGCCGACAGGGAGGGAGCCCCAAGCCCAGGCACCCCTCCTGCTGCCATCCGCCCCACCCCTGGATTTCTCCCCTTCTCTCCTCTGGACCAGGACCATCTGCCCTGGGCTGGCAGGCCCTGACGTCAGCTATCAGCTACCAAGGCCAAGGTCCTTGCTGGGCCCTAAGGCCCCCGAGCTCAGCCCCTTCCAGCCTCATCACTCCCCACGGAGCCTCCCTCGCTCTGGGCTCCAGCCATGCCCCATCCCTGGACCTGCGGGAACAAGCCACATCTCTCTGGGACGCTGCCTGCCCTGGCTGCCCAGCCCGTCTCTGGGGTGCCCGTTCTCCTCCGTGCCCAGGCAGGATTAAGAACCTGACCCCGTATTCCTGTGTGGGCTGATGACGCTGCTGTTCCTGCCCTGGCCCCTAGACTCTGACTCAAGGACAGAGGCAGTGTATACCATGTCCCTGGAGCCCAGGGCCACGAAGGGCTGAGAAATACAAGGAAGGTGGCAGTAGGGAGCACAGGTCAGCATGGCTAAGAGTGTTGCCGCTGGAGGCCACACTGCCTGCCCTGAGTCCTGGCTCCTGCTACTTATTTGCTGGGGGACCTAGAGCAAATCACTGGACCTCTTCATGCCTCAGTTTCTTCCTCTGTAAGATGGGTTAAATTCAGTGCCGACCTCCTAGGCTGTTAAATCACATGAGGTTCATGCTAAGAGCTGATACAAGGACTCACGTTACGTTACGTATGAGCTCCTACGAGTGTGATGAAAACTGGTGGACCACGAATCAGAAAGCAGACAGAAACAACCCAGAGCGGCAGCTCTCAAAATTCACAGCCTTCTGGATCTCTCTCTGGCTCAGGGCCTGAGACAGGCCTCAGGGACAGGGACTTCCCCCACAGCCGTGCTGGGGGACATCTCTGAGGCCAACCCAAGGCTACGGGTGAGCGTGCCCGCACCGCGAAGGAGTCACCGACACCACCGGCGTTTGTCAGGACCAGCCCTCCGGTAAAGCTGGGGCCAGAGATCCCAGTGCGAACAGTGCTGCCCACAGACAGGTCGTGTGCCCGGCGTGGGGCCCCCAGGGCTGGCCCCAAGCCCCCTTCCCCCTCACCCTGCTGCCCCAGGCCTCCAAGGCGAAATCACTGCCCGGGGCAGAGGAAGCCCACAGAATCTTCCTACTTGAGGCAGATCCAGCAGGTGACTCCTGTGTCTCAGAATCCAGAAACGAATACCTCTGCTGCTCTGGGCAGCCCGGGATTAACTCGAAAGAAGAGGGCAAGGGATTCATCTAATTTATCCATTCGAGTCTCCAGGGAATGATTTTCTAGGAAGAGGTGACAGTGCTTTCTAAGAAAGCAGCTGATCTCACAACAGAGATAGCATACCGTGAACAGCCCTGCAAGACTGCGTCAGAAACCAGCGCTGATAAGGGGTGCGCGCTCCAGTGGGGTTCCAAGAACTGACGTGCTGCTCTCCACACACGGCGCCAGCGACGAGCAGGAGATGGCTCAGATACCTCACCGCGACATGGTCCCCAGGGGCGGGGGTGGGGGAGCTGAGCCTTTCTGGGCCAGGATTCCATTCGGGCCTCACCTGCACCGCCTGCTCTCTACTCCCCACCCCCCACCCAGCCGGGAGGCTTCCTCTCAGAACCTGGGGTTGGGGGTCCTCCCCGCACTGGTGAAGGCGGCCTGGGGGCATCGCACTGTGGGATTTCAATCCTGCTTATTTGAGGGCAGGTCCCCCAGTGGCAGGGTCCGAGCAGGGTGCCGTCTGCCCACTGTCTGGATGCAGCCAGAAGGCGGGCTCCTGGCCTGCACGGAGACCCTCCGCCCGCCCCTGGCAGACAGCAGCCCAGGACAGGCGGTCCCGCCCGCGCTCGCTCACCCGCCGGGTCTTCTCCACGTCGCCGCACGGCAGCCGCTTCACAAAGTCGATGCCGGTCAGCGGCGTGCCCGTCGGGGGCAGCAGGATGGAGGCGTCCATCATGAGGTACTCCACGTTCATGGGCTTCATCTGGAAGAGAGACGTCGCAGCAGACTTCAGCGCAGGGAGGAAGGGGATGGGGCAGGGGACACAGGCCCCTCGTCTCCCCCCACCAATAGCAAAGGAGGACAGTGAGCCCACGTGAAGGCCGGCACGAGGCCTCCAGGCAGCCAGCCGTGCAGGGCGGGAGCCTGTGCTTCCCAATATTTGGACCCTCCCTCCCCTCCCCTTCCCCGACAGCTCAGACACTCGTGCTGTGCTCCCCCACCCTCGGGCCCCTGCAGCTAGCGGGAGTCCGTCTCTTGGCACCCTCAAGAACGGCGACAGACCCAGGGACAGCAACTGGCCTTTATCGCAAGTGGACCACTGGCTGCGGGCCCCGATCCTATCTAGCCCCCCGAAACCCCAGAAGGCAGGTTTCCCAGTCCGCTGAGGAGACGGAGACTCGGCTGGCTGGTGGCAGAACGAAGATGCACACCCAGGCCCGCTCTGCCCCAGATGCCCTACGACTCCTGCCACAGGGCCCCCAGCCCCCTTCCTTCCTCATCCGCTCAGCATCTTTCCTGGGATAATACAGACAGAGCCACTTATTGAGCACCGACTAAGTTCCGGGCACCTGCTGGGCTCAGCTACCACTGACAGCAGGACTGATGCTGTCCCTTGTTACAGAGGGGAAGACTGAGCTCTGAGGAAGGGCGTATGCCCACAGCTACTGGGCCAGACAGGAGCATAACAACTGTCTACTTCCACACCCCCTCCAGGAAGCCTTCTCTGATTACTAAGATGGAGGGCACAACACCACCCCTCCCAGAACTGTGCTGCATCAGGACTGACGTTGAATGTGCACGTGTTATTGGACACAGACACTTTACTTACAGGACACCCTAAAGGAATGACATTTCCTATATAGGTAAATTTCCTACAGAATTAATTTTACTGCTTCAAGCATCACATGCTTTTTAAGCTCTTTTTTCTTTTTTAATATATGAGTGGCTTTTTATTTTTTTATTTATTTTTTTTAATTTTTTTATTATTTTTGAGAGACAGAGAGACAGCACGAGCAGGGGAGGGTCAGAGAGAGAGGGAGACACAGAATCCGAAGCAGGCTCCAGGCTCTGAGCTGTCAGCACAGAGCCTGATGCGGGGCTCGAACCCACAAACTGTGAGATCATGACCTGAGCTGAAGCCAGACACTTAACTGACTGAGCCACCCAGGTGCCCCATGAGTGGCTTTTTAAAAATGTGCCTTTATTTCAAGAGAGAGCAAGTGAGGGGGGGAGAGGCAAAAAGAAAGGAAAAGACAGAATCCCAAGAAGGCTCTGTGCTGACAGCTTGATCCCAGGAACCGTGAGATCATCATTTGAGCCAAAATCGAGAGCTGATTGCTTAACTGACTGAGCCACCCCGGCGCCTCTTTATTTATTTATTTTAAAGACTGTGGGCTGCAGTCATACCACTTTTTGTCCCTCCTGTGACATACAGCTGACTACGCAGGGCGGCTCTGGTGAGGGCCAGGGAGCCACGGAGACCGCGCACACTGCCTGCATTTTTCTTTTGGCCTCTGTGAGCTGTCCCCTCCAAAGGCTGGGGTCCCCCATCCCAAGTCCCTTTATCCCAGGGCAGGGTGGCAGAGTCCTGTGTCC
>PISW01004939.1:133787-148648 GCA_004023785.1 Mungos mungo
CCCCACTCCCCTGCAGCCCCCTCCACCCTGCCCCACCTCTCTCCACCCTGCCCCCTGCCCCCCTGCAGCCCCTCCGCTCTGCCTGCCCCCACCACCTTCAAGCCTGCCCTTGGGGGAAAAGGCAGATAGCTGCGATCATTACATCTTCTGTATTAAGCATGAGGTGATAAGAAAAATGAATGAGGGTCAAAAAAAGCGTGGCTTTAGTGCAAGGGTCTCTGTGCGCACATCAGCAGCACCCAATCTGCTTCATTTAGCTCAGCGGCTGGTTCCTGAAGTCTGACGTAAGGACTAGACTTCCAGCATGGGGGCTGGGGGTGTACCCCCTTCCAGTTCTCTAGGACACACAGTGAACATGTGACGAGACAGACAGACAAGGCTCAGGAAGTTCCCTGTGGTGGAAGGGAGAGGAACCAACACCTGTGCATGCTGTCTGCTGGGGGGCATTTCTTCAGTGTGGGGTCGGCCCCGTTTTACAGACAGGAAAATGAAGGCTTGGAATGGAAGCGGTCCACTGAAGGTCACATAGTCAGTACATAACAAAAGCAGAAACTGGGCAGGGGTTTAGGAGCCCGAGCTTCTCCACCTCGTCCAGTGAGGGCCGAGCCTCCCCACGCATACAGGAAACCGGACCGTGGAGAAGTGCGTGCACGGGACGTCGCGGGGGGAGACAACATGGTAGCTAGCCCCGGAATCCACTCCACTCTCATCACTGGTGCAAACAAAGAGGAGGAGACAGAGACAGTCTTGCAGGCGGGGCAGGGACTGACGGGGGGCACCAGCCTCCACCAGGCACATCGCGGAAGGAAGCCCGGGCACGACTCGGGCCTATCTGGAGACGAAGTATGCCAATACACAGTCCTCCCTTGGAGAGGCTCTGTGGAGGCCCCGGGGGTGCCGCAGGCGGGGACGTGTGAGGGCCCATGGTCCACGCCCGAGGAGACGGGCTCGGGAGCCAGGGGCTACTCCCAGCAAGCCACTGCCGCTGTGTGACACTGAGGCTTAGCACAACCTCCCCAGTCGCTTCCCTCTTTGATGAGCGAGGTCCATGAGAAGGGCGATTATCCTGTTTAGTGGGTGCCGGCCAAGGGGTAGGTGCAGGGGACGCAGAGAATGAACACGACAGGGAGGCTGCAATGTCCTGACGGGACGGAGGCGCACAGGGAGGACTTTGAGCCGGTGCTGCGGGTTCGAGGACAAGCAATGCTCCAGAACATTCCGGTGGCCCAGCAGAGAAGGGCAGGGCGCTGCAGGGGAACTGCTCTGCTTTGGAATCCCGGCTCTACCGCCCTGGCTGGGCAGGCTGGGGCCTCCCTCAGCCTCCCTGACTCCCACCTCCTGATCGGAGAAAATGATAGCAGCCCCTCCCTCCCGGCAGCAAGAGCAGGACTGTGCACAACATGCTTTACATTCCGGACGCGGCTCGGGACCTGTCGGGGACTACTTCGTATCAAAGTGAATTCTTCTGACCCATCTACGCACAACCCACACAGGGGGAATGAGTGTCACCCCGGATGTTTCCAGTTCAGTCGCCCGCCAACCCGGGCCCTTCGGTCAGAAAGGCCCAAGCGAGAATTCTCTCGGTTCCGCAGGGGGAGCCGCACAGGCCAGGCCAGCGCCTTGGGGCCCCTCACTTACTGTCATACTCCTGTACTCGTCTTCAAACATGTCCAAGAAAATTTCCTCTCCCTAAAAAGGAAGGAAGGGAGGGAAATTATGCATATATTTTCCATAAACACCAACGTATTATAAACTCCAGTTCATAGCTTGGGGGGGCCAGCTGGTTCTCATTAGTGAGTTCTAGAAAATCACCAGGAAGTAAAATACACACATGAGCAGGAACACACACGTGCAAACGAAAGCCCGGGTATCACGTTGCACCTCTCAGCATCTCTCTCCATTTCTCGTTTTTTTTAAGCATGTAGAGTTAGAGCCCTTCTGTCAAGGCAGCTAATTAAACAGCAACACACCAACACCACCACATACGATTAAAATATACAAGTGGTTACACCTGCGCGTGTTTAACATCCTCTGTTTGTGGAGCACGGCTGGGGGCACGGGGAAGCGCGGCCCGGCCGCCATGTTAAAAGGAAAGGAAGCGTGTAATTAAGCAAGCTTAACGCTGGAAGTACACAGCCCCTTCCCTTCACTTCTGGGGCACAGCTGTGAGGCCGTGTCGTTCTGCGGCGCTGCCGTGGGGAAGAACCTGGCCCTGAGACACGCACCCCGGGGGCCAGATCCTGGCTTTACATCTCAGAGCCTCTCTCTGGTTCGCTGCAAGACCAGGACAGCCCCCATCTACTCGGGTCGCTGGGAGGATGACAGGGGTCAGCCTGACCGCAGGGCCCGCCGCCCAGTCAGGGCTGCTAAGTGCTAGGGCTCACGGCCATTATGGGCACTGCCGGACAGAGCACAGCTGGGGGGAGAGGGGAGGGGAGGTTCAGCTGAGCGCATCTAGCCTACTGGAACGGTCCTGTCTCCCTCCTAAGTCCTGAATCGCACACCCACAAACACAAATACATAGGGTGGGGAAAGCAGCAGGTCCTTTATATATTTTTCCAGGGGTCGGAACTAAAGGTAAACTTGAGTGTTCTTGTGTGGTGTAAGTACCACGTAAGAACCACAGAAATCACAACCCTGGAAACATCCAGAAGCTTCTGAGATATTATACTCAGGGTATTCACCTCACGAAGGACGATCTGGGTGGGAGAAGGGAGCTGCCATTCGAATACAGCTCTCCTTTTGCTAAGGATGAAGAAAAGCCTCAGGGAAATGCCTCAGGGAAATGCCTCCCTACGTAACTCTGTCTTTCTGTGTTTGCAGTGGAGGCGTGGGCCTGGGGGAGGGGACAAACTAAGAGCAGTCATCCTGGAAAGAGACCCAAAGATGACTAACACAGCCATGAGGCTCCTGCTTTCTTCTGGGCTTTGCTGGGGACCTGTAGCCTCGCTCTGAGGCCAAGCTTCTTGGGACGGCATAAGGGGTGCCTGGTATGTCCTCCCCCGTGCGTAGGGGGCCTGCAGGGGTCCACCCTCGCCTGGGGGCGCCCAGCGTGCTACACTGCACGGGGCGGTCTGGGCCTGGAGAGGTGGATTCCAGATTACAAGACCTGCTTTTCTCTCAATGAACACGGACGAGCATGGACGGGGGCTACGAAGCTTCCTGCTAAGAATAGAGTTCTGGTGCGTACGTGCCTGTAAATCACGGCCAGCTAAAGAAGAACACAAATAATGAGAGCGGTTGAACAACAAGAAAAGGGCAGCACCAACGCCTTCCTCTTCATCAGCCAAACGACGAGGGGAAGCCACGGCTAACTGGACCCGGGGAGACCTGACGGGGAGGTCGAAGCCAGGAAGGGACTGGAATAATCCACCCCTGCTGACAAGCTATGTGCTTCCCTAAATACCTCATGCCTTAGCCAAGCACCAGACAAACCATCACAAGGAGACATTGCAAAACTAACATCTGGAATTCCAAGAGGAAATCTACAGTAGTCTCCATCACTCAAAGTCACGGGGGTCCTGTACAAAATCTTGCTCCCCTTAATACGAATGTCTAGAAGCCTGAAGCCTGGATGAGGTTTCCTGGCATGCGGGTCTATAAATAACGTGCATGCACAGAATTCACAAATTCGTATGTAATGCAAAGTTACTTTGTACGAAAAACCTATAGAACTCGTGAACCTGTCAATTTACACATATGACTTAGTCATGTGCAGATGTAAGTAATTCGCAACTTAAATGTAAATTCACCAATACACAAATTCATATATAACTGATGAAGAGGAGCCCGTTGCCCCAGGGACTGGGATGTCGCGAACGGATTACTGGGGAAAGCAGGGGTGTCGGCAGGACGCACAGACTCGTGGCCCTCGTGAGCACACGCCCACACGCCACAGTCGCGGTTACGTGACCCACGCTGCACTGCCGCCCACCCCCCGCCTCCTCCCACCCCGGCCACGTACCTTATAAAAGTGCCGGACCAGGTGAACGCTCTCCTCTCTGGCGCCCTGTTAAGGGGAGGGGGGGAAGGAGTCGGGTAAGTCACCAATTCCAAAATGCAAGGGCAGAGAAAGCAGGGGAGAGGCCGGGCTACTATCCTTGAATCTATCAGGTGGTTTATAATGAGAGAGAAAGGGGGGTAGGAGCTCAAAAGAAAAATGGTGCAGAGGAGAGGTGATTCAAGGTGGTGACGGGGGCGGGGGGTCATCTGGGGGGCTCAGCCAGTTGAGTGTCTGACTCCAGCTCAGGCCATGATCTCACAGTCTGCGGGTTTGAGCCCCGCATCAGGCTCTGTGCTGACAGCTCGGAGCCTGGAGCCTGACTCAGATTCTGTGTCTCCCCCTCTCTCTGCCTCTACCCTGCTCACTCTCTGTCTGTCTCTCTCAAAATAAAGACATACAAAAATGTTTGTAAAAAAGGCAGTGACAGGGAAAGGTGCTCACACTGAGTTCGCTGGGGAAAGTGGATCATAAAATACAGCCACCGTGACTCCAGTTTTACAGATGTGTGTGGCAGGGGGTGTGTATCTGGAAAGACACCCACCAAAGTGTGAACAAGAGTTGTCACTTTTTACCACTGTCCTTTCTACACTTCTTAAAAAAAACAAGAAAAATAAGGGGGAAAGCAATAAAAACAATTTAAAAACAATGAATGTGGGGCGCCTGGGTGGCTCAATGGTTAAGCATCCGACTTCGGCTCAGGTCATGATCTCATGGTTCGTGGGTTCAAGCCCCACATCAGGCTCTGTGCTGACAGCTCGGAGCCTGGAGCCTGCTCTGGATTCTGTGTCTCCCTCCCTCTCTGCCCCTCTCCCACTCATGCTCTATGTCTCTCTGTCTCTCGAAAACAAGTACACATTAAAAAAAATTTTTTTAATAAAATTAAAAAAATAAAAACAACGAATGCAGGTATTGGCACAATCCGCTGTAAGCAAAGAAGCAGCGTGCGTGTGTTTGACTATATACAAGTGTATACAATTGTGTAACACCGAAAGGAAAATAATACCACACCAGTGACAAATACAAGGCCGACGACGGTAACAGAAACTCCAGAACTTCGGGAGCCAGGGGGCTCCCCGGGAGAGCCTCAGAGGCAGGGCGGGCCCTGTGGCGGGAGAGGCTGGCGCGGAGGCAGCAGGGCCTCATCGCTGGTGCACTTGCTGGTGCTGCGGACACCGGGGCTCCGATCTGGACCCGGCAGCTTCCTGCCCGCCACCCCTCCCCTCCTGGGGAAGGCAGGCAGTGAGAGGGGGCCCTCACCTCCAGGCAGGCCAGGTGCACATCCTTTATGATGCAGCCCGTGCTGGCCACAACTTGCTGCTTTAGAAGCAGGCAGCTTAGCTCCAACGTCGCCAACCGGATCTTCCCATCTGCAGAGGAGACCCGGGTCAGCCTCGCACCACCCAGCGGAGGCCCTCAGTTTCTCGCCTTACCCACTGTGAGGTTCACAGGTCAGCTGACGGGCCCTGGACACAGAGGGAGCTCACAGGCCAACCCTTCCCCAATCAGTTACGAGAGAATGTTCCCCTAAGACCCCCCAATACCCCAGTACCCCCCTGCACTCCCTTAATCAGGGGGGAGGAGGCAAGAAAAAGACTATCAGTACTGAAGACTGAAGAAGTGGCCGTCTGTGGCTGCCCTGCTGGGCTGGGTTCCTTCCTCGTGGCAGGAGCAAGCACCCCCACTTTCGTTTGGAGAATCCCCAGCTCCAGTCCGGGGGGACAGCCCCTCTTGCCTGTCCCAGGGACGGGCACCTCACCCAGGCCGGTCAGGTGCTCCATTCCTCTGGCCACCGTGAGGGGCAGAGGGGCGGGCAAGGGAGCCAGGCAGAGCCCGTCAGGCTCACTTCCACACCATGCTGGGACCACTGGGCAAGAGAACCCCTCCTCGCACTGGGCTGCGAACAGGGCGGGGACAGCGGTGGGGCCTGAGCGGCACGAGCGTTGTGACCCACACGGGCCAGCTCTGCAGCCTCTGCCAGCATTTTCAGTCTTTGGTACGGGGTTCTGCCCACTGACCCCGGGTGCCCCCTTCCCAGCAGACTGCCCGGAGTACGTGGCAGGCCCAGTGCCCGGGAGAGAAGGGGACGGCCGGAGCTGCCGGCGCATGCAGCGCTGGGGTCCAGAACCAGTCCTGAAAACACGGAGCTTCGTTATCCAGCTGTGCCCGCAGCCAGCCTCCAAGTTACCCACACCAGTCGTTCTGTTTGTGCCGTTTCAGCCAGTCTGAGTCTGGGTTTCTGTCGGCGGCTGGTCCACCTGCTCTGCTACCCTGAGCCCTGCACAGCGCTGGGCACTTTACAAGGCCCCCCTCGGGGAGTTGCTGGAGAAACCCACTGCTCCGGGCGCTCCGGAGACTGGGGTTTCGACAAGTGAAGTGACATGCAACACGGCTCCGGGAAGCATCTGTGGCTGCCTGATGGGAGGGCACCCTGCTCTTAGGCGAACTCCTCCCTGCGTCTTTAAGCTCATTTCTGGGGAGATGGCTCAATGTGCAAGAAGGGCCAGGAGAGAGGGGAGTCTCCCCGCCCGCCCTGAGGCCCTGGGAACCCTGAGGACTAGGACAGGCTAGCAGGGAAAGCTCGAGGCAGACGCACCAGGGCACACCGCCCTGCCCGTCCTTTCCTGCTCCAGGCATCAGGCGGGCTGCGGGGTCTCAGCTCCCCGGCTTGCTCTCAGGGTCCATGGGCCCAGCATGATCACTGCCCGGCAGGCTGTGCCCACCCACCGCCCGCCCCCCACCTCCAGCTCTCCAGGGCTAGTCTCACTGCGGCCTGCCCCTCCGCACAACTCCACCAGCTCAGCCATGACAGCCCTGCGGCCGCCTCCAGGCAACTGGGGCGTGATCTTCCACCAAGACCCTCCCTTCGCAAGCTCCCGGCAGGCGCGCACTTCCTGCCACGGGCCCATCAAGGGGCTGCTGTCCCTCTCCACCCCGGACGCTCCTCTCTAACACCCAGGCCACGCTCTGCCTCCCTCAACCACCAAGGCACATCTGCTGCCCCCTGAGCCACCGTCCCAGGGACGAGCTCCGTTCCCCACAGTGGACCTCTCGGTAGAAAGTGACCTCACCAAACGCCCGTGGTCCTGAGCCACACCTGTCCCTCTTGCTGCCCCTCTTCTTCCGTGTGGGACCTGGCTCAGGCTCCGGTGCTGGCTCCCCCTCCACGTCACCTTGAGACACAGGGACTGGCCCAGTGCTCGGTCCCAGACACGCCTCTCTACTCCCCTGTGGCTTTCAACAGGACGCCGGTGAGTGCCACGGTGTTGCTCCTAGCCCTGAGCGCCCCTGAGCTCCGGGTTCTCTCTGCTCGTGGAGTCCCAGACTGCCAGAACTCCACAGACACCCCCCGTGGCCCCCCGGAAGGCACGAGCCACACGTGTCCTGGACTTCCTGGACCCTCGTCATCTGCACGCAGCGGCTGACATGCAAGAGGCAGTCCACTGACATTTTTCTGCGGAGCCAGCTGCCCAAGCCGCTGTACCCCCTCCCAGAAGTCACATCGGGCCCCAGGCCCTCTGACTCGGCTGCCCCTGTGGGTGGCCCCTCCCCAGGCACCTGGCTGGGCAGCGTTGTTCATGATCCTGATGAGTCTTTCGGCCAGGAGATGGTTGTAGGTGGTCTTGCCGGCCGCGCTGGGCACCGGGAGCTGGATTTGCTCGAGCTTCTCAGGATCCATGCCTGGAATGCAGAAAGGGGCAAGCAGTCAGGAGGGCTGCCTCATCAAGCATCTGCTCACCCCGAAAGATGGCTCGGGGCGGTGCGGCCCGACCCTGGTGCCTCGAGGTCCATGTCCGTGATTTTGGCCGTGACTGGCACTGCAGAGGTCTCTGGGGATGGAACTGCAATCGACACATTAAAACATATGTTTTCTATCACTATTTGTAAATGGGAAATCAACATGCTGCAACCCAGACAAGAAGTGTTAAAAAAAAAAAAATAGACAATGCTTTCACATTTTAGCCAAAGGCTGCTGACTTGCTAGGACTCCTGTCGTGGCCCGAGGCCGCCTCTCTTAGGTGAAGAGGGGGAGTGGCAGGTGCGTCGGAGGGTGGGTGACACGTGACTGGACGTCACTGGGGGCCCCGGGAAAGGGGTGACTTCTGCACGATGTGCCTCTTGGCCATCTCGTGGTAGGCCTGTGTGCCACCGGAGGTCATGCATTACCAGACACGTTTCAGAGCAGGGGAAACACACACCGAGACGAAGCGACCAGACGGAGAGAGCCCCAGCCTGCGCTCGCGACGGAGAGGCATAATCACGAAGATGTCCACGGCGCAGATCTATCTTTATGTGGCAAAGGAATCCTTCCTCTGCCAGTAAGAAAAACTGACAGCATTTCGAAGACAAAAGACAAGATAGGGGAGAGGTGGCTGCAGAGAGAAAATGCGGGCGCACAGAGTCCCTGTTGGAGCCGAGAGTCATTATCCCTAAAGCGGAACCCGGTGGGGAGGGGCAGGATGTCCAGGCAACAGGAGGGCCTGTGAGGGCGACACGGGCGGGCCAGGCGTGGAGAGGGCTCCCAAATCCTCATCCCCCTTCGAAGGCGGCTCTGGAAACATGCACTTACAGAAACAAACAGGCCACTTGATCCAAGGCTGGAGAGCTGAATGGACCGTTTGCGCCTGAAGCACGTCTTTTCCTGTTATTCTACAAAAGGGGGAAGGTGGCACTTCTCGGAACTCTTGAAATACGGCCCCTGGAGTACTAGATGACGTGTCATTTAGAACCTTGACAAAACAGCGGAGGACAGCATTGAAGAGCTGATTGTCTGGATTCTAAGTAACTCCCCCACACACACACTGACGTAAGAAACCATAACAATCTATCTTGCTTTATTGAATTCCTTCCAGCTCCGAACCGAAGGCTAAGCCATGCCAGGGAGATGACAGGGGTGAGGGACGGCCCGAGGGCTGGAGCCGGGTGGTTCTCTCCCTCACGCCTCGCCGCCAGTGGCTTCATCAAAACATGCGATGGCAATGAAAATTCAATTTGCGGATTCTAGATCCCATTTTGATGCGAAACGTCTAACTCCGAGGCACCCTGCTTTATTAAATGGCAAGAGGAACATGGGGTGAAGTTTTCTTGGCGTGTTTTCTTCCCCAGAGACGTCCACACCGTCCTGACACGGCCCCCTGCGACCTGCCGGTCAGCGGCTCCGGAGGGAGAAACGCTCCTGGGCCGGAGCACCTCTCGGCCCCCCTCAACGAGGACGGCAGGAGCAGCCCCGCGCTGGCCCCCCAGGAACGCGGCGGTGGTCCACAGAACCGGGCCAGTCAGGGACTTGAACGAGTTCTTAAACTTCCACACGTGCTCCATTCTGTCTCTTTCCTATGACTGCCCCCACTCCCAGAGACTCTGTCAAAACTGAGGAGATCTGGGGCCAAATCGTCTCTCCACAGGAAGAAAAACACTCTGACGTTATCCTGACCTTCCTCAACTGGTGGTTCCACGCTCTGTGGGGGATGGGGGGACCCCGAGGGACTGAAACACTTCCTTCACGAACCTCACAGGACCAGATTCCAGCACAGCCTCCCTCTTGAGTGGGAAATTAGGGCCCAGAGATGTTAAGCCACGTCTCCAAGGTCACACAGCCTGTTAGCAGCCCCGTTAGAATAAGAAGATTTCAAACATGGACGAGATCCAGCTCGCTGCCAAATGCTACGCTGTTTGGGGGCCGACTCGGGGCCATGTTGCCCAGGTGGGGTCCTGAAGGAGCGAGCACGTGCCCCGAGCTGCACAGGGAGCAGCTCCAAGGGGTGTGGAAGAGCTTGGGGAGGGGGCAGGAGGGGGCTCTGGAAGGAAGTAATGAGGCAGACGCTGGGGGAAAGGGCAGGCGAGGCTTGGACGCCAGGATCCCTGGACGGAGCAGCGAGCGGGAGACGACAGAATCTGGTGGCGCTCCTGCTGGCCTGCTCTGGAGCGGTCTGCCTTGCCCCCCGGCCACTCAGGGTGACCTCTCCCTCAAGGCGCCCCCCCCAAACAGACTTGGCACTGCAACCCGCTGCGGGAGGTGAACTTTACCACCAGCCGACGGGGAAACAGAGAACAGGGTGGACTCCACACAACCCGAGGAAAAACTGTAAAAAATCCTTTGAACGTCTCTGTTCTTTCCCCGAAGCTCTTCCTGGGCCAGGTGCCTCGATTCCCCCCCATCTCTCTCTCTCTTCTCAGCGTGGCCGCTGAAACCCCCGCCGTTACTCTGAATTATCTCATCCCAGCCCTTGGCTTTCAAGGCCTGTGTGGCATTTCCCAAGCTCCCTTCTTTCTGGGCTCAAACACACGAGTGGCTGACAGTTGTCAGTAACAAGGCCAACGTCACGATGTGACAAGAATGGGCGTGTGAACAGGAAAGCAGCGCACACGTGTGCACGGACACGCGCACACAGGTTTGAGGCAGTGAAAGGCAGATTCCGTTGCGAGCCTGCCTGCGTTTCTCAGCTAGCCACTTCCCTCTGACTCAAGTAAACACTGGATAATAGATTGTCTGCTTTGCTTCAACCCCTAAGTGCCAAGCAGTAGAGAAATTCCAGAGAAGCCCAGATGCACCTCACATGGGCGGGGAAGATGCGCGCACACATTTCGGACGCGCAGCCGACCCCACGCTCCCCGGCCCCCTCCCCACTGGGGTTGGGTCCTGCTCTGTCCACATGAGTCAGAAAGGGTCTCCCTCTGCATGACTTCTACCCAGTGGCCACGGGGCTCGGGGGAGGGGGGAATGGAACTCCCAAGCGCAGTCCAGACAGTCCGAAATAGAAGGGAAGGGTGTGGTCCCACAATGTCCGAGCCAGCTCCTAAGCGTCCCCTCTAAGGTCTGATTTCTAGATTCTTCCTCCTCCGCAGTAGACCCCATCTGGGATGGGGGTGGAAAAGACCCGGACCAAAGCTACAGAGAAAGACAGAGACAGACAACACTGGATGAAGAGGCCACACAGCACCAGGTAAAGGATGGGCAAAAAAAAAAAAAAAAAAAAAATCACAACTGTTTTCTTCTGGCCACGCGAGGCCTCCTTGGCTGCAGTCACGCCAAGCGTTGCCAGCTTTGGAAAACTGTACACCCACTATTTCGAAAGCTAAGCAGATGTCGGGCCGGTTTCCAGCACACTTCCAGTTCTGATCGTGTGTCACTCGAGATCCAGCATGACGGGCTGCCAGCTCGCTGCATGGCGAAAGCCTCCCTTTATCCTCTTACCTCTCACCCTTTCCCACACCTCTCAACTGCGTTCCAGTAACTTCTCAGCAAAATAAAGCAAGAACCAAAAAGCCCAGGATTCCTCTCGGGTGAACAATGATAAATGGAGGGCGCGAGAGGGTGGTGGATGGAGGGGGAAACCTTGAAGAACACGGAAGCTGCAGGACGCACCCCCCTCCCTCGGGCCAGGCCTCTGCAGACTTGACAAAGGAGGGAAGGCTGCGTTTGCTATTACAGATATGAACCAGAATTCATTATGTGGCCCAATTGAATCACAACGAGTGCCTTCCTCCAACCGGTCAACCCCTTCCACAGTGGGGTATTCATTTCGGTGCAGCATCTAATCTATTATGATTTACTGGAAGGCCTGAGCTAACATTTGGTTTTTATTAACATTGCTTTTATGTTAAAATTGTCTTATGATGAAAAATCTATCGGAGAGAGACCATTTCATTAGGGGCCCTGCTTGGAGGGTATGGATCTAGAAAAGAGAGGCTAACGGTTAAGTGCAACTAACTGCGTGCTGCCTAACCAAAACCAGCGGACCAACCACCCCCACCACCAAAACACCCCCACCAAATGCAGACCCGGATCCACAGGCCACGGCCAGAGCAGAAGCCAGATGGGGGTTTCTTGCTAGAGTTTCCTTTGGGATCCCCCTGGGGCCCAGGTGCCGCACAAGAAGTGTCCAGCTTCCTCTCCAAACCTGTTGGGCGGCCCACACTCGCTGCTTCTAGAAATGACACCAGAAGGGGCAGGGGCCTGGGCACCACTCAGACTCCTCCCTGGGAGCCCCTGCCCCTCACGCCAGGCAGGACTCCCCTCCCCCTGGCCCTGCTCCTCTCCTTGTCTCCCCATCTTCGTAAACGGCCCCATGCAGTGGCCCAAGTGTCCCCTTCCCTCTATCCCCATATCCAGTGCATCAGCTTGTCCTGTTTCTAGGTAAACAGATCGTAAAACCTTCTAGTTCTCTCCATCCCTACAGCCAACATGCTGATTCCATCCACATTACCCTTCAAGTGGACTGGAGCTGCGGCCTCCCGCTGGGCCTCCCTCACCCCCTCCTGCAACCCTCCCCCTCACCCCCTTAGTCTACTTTCCATCCAGTAGCCAGACTGCTCTTCCAAAGATGTCCATCTGATCACGTCACTCTTCTACTCAAAAATCCTTGGGGCGCCTGGGTGGCTCAGTCGGTTGGGTATCTGACTTCAGCTCAGGTCATGATCTCACGGTTCGTGGGTTCAAGCCCCGTGTCGGGCTCTGTGCTGACAGCTAGCTCAGAGCCTAGAGCCTGCTTCGGATTCTGTGTCTCCCTCTCTCTCTGCCCCTCCCCCGCTCATGCTCTCTCAAAAATAAACACTAAAAAAAATTTTTTTAAATTCCTTTAGGGTTTCCTACTGCACCTGGAATAAAATCTAAATTCCTTTCCATGGCCTTCCAGGCCCTCTGAGATCTGGTCCCCATTGGCCTGGTCAGTGCCTCCCTTTGCTTGGCCTGCTTTGTGCTCCTCAACTCAGTAAGCTCTTCCCCACCTCATGGCCTTTGCACACACGGTCCCCCTCACCTGGAGCACGCCTGCCCTCGGACCCCGGCAGGGCGAACTCCTGCTCTCCAGGCCCCCACGGCGATGTTCCTTCCTCAGGGCGGCGTCCCCCGGCCATCCTGGCTAGTAACCCCTGCACCACTGCCCCCCCACCACCGGTTCCTTCTCCGTCACAACCTGACCTGATTTCTTCGTTCACTTGAAAGAGTCTCATCAGACTTGTCCCAGCGCCCAGAACGCCACCTCACACAGAGGAAGCATGTAGCACGCAGCTCACAAATGATGAGAAAGCCCTTCACTTTCACCTCCTCGACACAGCCCACACCTGCCTGTTCTCTCTCCACCCTGCCCGTCTTCCGGCTGAACTACCGTGAACCCTTTCTGAGGGATGTAGAGAGGTGAGATCAGTTCCCGGAGGAACCCACCGTCGGCACCCCTGTCACCGTCACGGCCCACCCACTGCCCACAGACTGGCTCCAGCCGCCCCTCTCTCTCTGCCGCCCGCCGCCCGCCCGCCTGATGGTCCCAGCCTCGGGCTGCCTGGGGCCTGTGGGCCGCCAGGCTGAGCACACTGCGCGGCACGCAGCTGTGCCCGACGTACGTAACAGAGTCACTTCAAGAGCAAATGCTTCGTGACTGACGCAGTCTTCTGGAACCACAGGAGATTCGAGACAAAGCGGTCACTTTCAAAAGAAGGTAAACACAGAAGCCATGCAGACTGCGCAACGCCTTCCTGCCGGCACCACCTTCAGGGCTGGCGCGGTGTCAGGCCACAATCAGAGCCCCTCATCGCCACGCGTCCCCGCTCGCCTGTCATGCTGCCGTCACCTCCCAGCCCTCTCACCCAGCTCCCTCCGCAGCAGCCACAGTCACATCCAAGGAAGTACGTGTTCGGTTCACCACCGAACTCTCGACACTGACCACGGTGCTGGGCATCTAATAAATAAGGCTCCCAGGATCTCTGCTGGGAGGCGAGGGAATAAATAAATGAATAGCACCAGCAGGAAATGGAAGAAGGAATTAAATTCCCTCCATTACATTCCTTCCGCGCTTTTAAGAAGAAATCCCTTTCCATGTCGAGGAGGAGGAGGAGGGGGAGGACGAAGAAGGAGGAAGGAGGAGGAGGAAGCCTCAAGAAAGGAAGGAAGGCGCCCCAGGCAGGACCTCGGGAGGGTGGTCCCTCCAGGGCCCAGCACTGGACGAGGGGCCACCTCCGTCCAAGGCACACAGGTCGAGCTCCAGGAAGGAAGCCCGTCAGGAAAGCCAGCCACCAGCGAGACAAAGTGCCCCCTGGCCCCCTGGAGCCTGGCACCTCCGCCCTAAGACAGCACCCTCCGTGCTGGGGCCCCGAGCTCAGGCTGCGAGAAGGAGAAAACTCTGGCTGAGTGCACGGGCTGGGAGCCAGGCACTAAGGTGGGTATCGCAGGGGGCCATGGGGACAGACACGGTCTCTGCCTTTAGAGACCAGGCAGCTCAGAATGAGGGAGAAAATATGGAGAGAAAAAGAGACAGAAAAAGTGCCACTGGACTTCCACAGAAATTTAAAAAGGTCTGCTCTTCCAAAGACATTGTTAGCTAATGAAAAGACAAGCCACAGACTGGGAAGAAACCTTTCTAACACTCATCTAATAAAGGACACAGAACGTATATTTAAAAAACAAAAACTCAAGGCTCACCAATAAGAAGATGAACAACCCACAAAAAGATCTGAAATAATCCTTAACCAAAGAAGACACACAGAAAAGGGGTGCTGTGCTGACAGCTCAGAGCCTGGAGCCTGGAGCCTGCTTCAGGTCCTGTGTGTGTGTGTGTGTCTCTCTCTCTCTGCCCCTCTCCTGTTCACACACTCTCTCAAAAATAAGTAAACATTAAAAAAAAATTAAAAAAAAAAAGACGACACATAGAATGGCAAATGAGGCACAGAGAAAGTCATTATCATTAGTCATTAGGAAAATGCAAATTAAAATCCTAATGAGACACCACTACATACCAATTAGAATGACAAACATTAAAAAGAGTGCTTACAAGTATCAGCAAGGTTGTGAGGACCCCGGCACACAGGTGATGGACCCCGGCACAGCGGTGAGGACCCTGGCACACAGGTGAGGACCCCGGCACAGCGGTGA